>CALSBZ010016673.1:33874-49429 GCA_943591055.1 Gobionotothen gibberifrons
GAGATCATCTATTAATTATGTTTGTCTAACTGCTACACATGTATTTATACATGTAGATATTTATGAACATCTAAATATAGTTGTTAAAGGTTTTAAAATATAAATAATCACATCATGGGGTCATTCAACTTTCAAACAGGTTAATGTAAGGTAGGCCTTCTACAGTATAACATGAAACCATGATTTAAAAAAAACTTTCTGAATCTTTCTGAATTTCTGAATCTCACATTAGCCTGTGTAGTTTGGTATGTTATTGATATGGGATGGACACTCCTTCACAATGATCATCATTGACTTTTAAACGAAATTAGGAGGGCCAGTCAGGCCACTAATGAGCTCAATCATTCACATTTATTATTATTACTCTTTTTTATTTCATCCAACAAACTTTAAAAATGGCAAACAGTGTGGTGGAACATTATGGGACATAATTCACCGTTGTATATATTGTGTGTTGCACCACGGACCTGTTAGAGAGTGTACCGTGTTGTTGTATTCATTCTAGCTTGACAGCAGGTAGCAGATGTTCCTACTTTTCTGTAACGAATGGAAAATAAAGTGTGGAGTTCCATACTGAACACACCGCCTCCGACTCCCGGCTCCGGCTTTTCGTGATAGGTTCCGAAGACTTATTGAACATGGCTGATCGTGATGTTTATGTTAAACTGCCGGAGTTTTGGGAACATGCCGCTACGGCGTGGTTTGCACATGTGGAGGCACGCTTTGCCTGCCGCCAGGTCCGTGACGGGGACCTGAAGTATTTTCACGTGGTGGCGGCGCTGGGGAGCTCCACGTCATCCAGGTTGGTTGGATTTATCGCAGATCCAACCATGCCATGGCAAATATGAGGTGATTAAAGCCCTTCTCCTTAGGACATTTAGCTTATCTGCTAAGGAGAGGGTTCGCCAGATTTTTGAGATTCAGGGTCTGGGTTAGGGCTGAACGATTAATTGATTTAAAATCGAAATCGCGATTTGAAATGATGCGATTATCAAATCGCAAAGCCTGCGATTTTTTAAAACTTTTTTTTGTTCTTCTTGTGTGTCAGTCATCCACACCAATCAGAAGTGCTGTGCTCCACATGTACCAGCCATTGTTAACCAATCAGAAGTGGCCCATGATAGAAGGTGATAGACAGATTGATCCAATCACCTGCCAAGTATTTTTGAAAGTGCCTGCCCTTTCCAAATGGCTTCCAATGGAGCTTTAGATGGTCAGGTTAGTAATGCTCCATCACATGTTTTACATCTATTACAGGGTGAATCTGAAACTGAAGCTTGACTTTTAAGCAACCCAACGGAAGTTTCATGTAAGTTTAGTTATTTCACCCGTAGCTCGGGCTGCGGGGGTGCTAGAGACGGGAGTAAGTTGATACGACCTTCCTAGCCGGAGATATGGCCGCATTTTACAATAAACTTCCGTTGGGTCGCTTAAAAACAAATATCGCAATTCGAATCGCAATATTTGTCAGAAAAATCGCAATTAGATTTTTTCCCAAAATCGTGCAGCATGGAGAAGATGCTGAATCTACTGGGGGGGAAGATTGTGGAGACATTCCTGCGCCACTTGCCGCCCCGGGTTCAGACGGCGCTGGCCAACACGACCATTACTGAACCCCGCGCCCTGGCTGAGGAGGCAGACCGTTTCTTCCTGGCGACCCAGCAGCCCGGTGCAGATGTGCTGGCTGCGACTGTTGGGTTCAGAATTCCAGAAAAGACAGACAACTTCTAAGTTTAACTATTTATTGTAAAGAGAGCAAAAATATATATATTACTTGGCCAAGGACTCATCACGTCTTTGGGAATCACAGGCAGCAAAGCTGTAATCTGTAACCACCAAATCCGTCAAGAGCCTCGAACCTTGTGCGACAATACATTTTATTACACAGGGCGTTGCCCGTACATTTATGATTGGTCAAGACTAGCTGAAGAGATACGCGGTGTAGACTTGGTTCTCTTTGGTTGGTGCGCAGACTCAGATAGAGTCTCTTGGCAACACGATCCTCCAATCAGCATTCGGCCGGCCTGTGGAAGTCCCTCCCTACTCTGGCACCATCATACTAATTTGTTTTCTCTAACATTTCTTCAGATATAGCGGGAAACCATAATGTTGCTTCCTAGCTTTGCAGGGGAGCGCGGCTCCCATACAAAGTGAAGGCCGGTGCGATGTGCTGTTCTGACTACCTCTTTGTGTTCTCTCAGTCTCAGTAGAGCACTGCAGATCCTCTTTAGGTGCAGTCCTCAGGCCCAACATCACCCAAGGCAGCTTGTCGACCCAATTACCGTCCGTAAGGCCGGCCTTGAGGGCCGCCTTCATGGAGCGATGGAACCGCTCACAAAGGCCGTTAGCCTGAGGGTGATAAGCGGTAGTCCTGTGCAGCTTAACCCCCAGACCACTCGCCACGGCGTTCCAGAGCTCGGACGTGAACTGTGAGCCCTTGTCCGAGGAAATGTCTGACGGGGTGCCAAAACGACATGGCCAACGGTGTGTGAATGTGTATGAATGTTAGTTCCTAGAGTTAGGTACACTGCTCTGTGTGAATGGGTGTGAATGGGTGAACGACATGTAGTATGTAAAGCGCTTTGAGGGGTCTTAAAGACTGGATAAAGCGCTTTATAAGTACAGCCCATTTACCATTTACTCCCTGTACACCTATGACTGTGCCCCCACTCATCCCACCCATCGTCAAGTTCGCGGACGACACAACTGTGGTTGGACTGATCCCAAGAGGAGATGAGTGTCCTCAAAGTGTGGTCCGCGGACCACTGGTGGTCCGTGAGCGCCCCCTAGTGGTCCGTGAGTATATTGGTAAAATGTCTTATTTGAAATAAATAAATAAAGTTAAGTTTTCCGCACTCTCATGGGAATATCTCCGCAATGGAGCGAGGTTAAGTTTCACTTTCGATTGCATGATATAGCCCAGCGCAACACCTTCATCAAACATGTTGCCACTTGTTTGTACCATTTTCAGGCGATTTGTAATCTGTTCTAAAAAAACGATGTGTCTTTTGATATTTGTGGAGTTAGGTGGTCCGCAAGTGTTTCTTTATTGGTTAAGTGGTCCTTGGTATGAAAAAGTTTGAGAAACACTGGCCTACAGGGATGAAATCCAGAGACTGGCAGTGTGGTGTTCAGATAATAACCTTGTTCTGAACTCCATAAAAACAAAATAACTCATTATAGACTTCAGGAAAAACAGCACAACACCAGATCCACTGTACATCAACGGCAACTGTGTGGAAAGGGTTCCCGCCTTCAGGTTCCTCGGCACACACATTGCTGAAGGTCTATCCTGGTCTATCAACACCACAACATCTGTGAAAAAGGCCCAGCAGCGACTCCACTTCCTGAGGATCCTCAGGAAAAACAACCTGGAGGAGAAGCTTCTGGTGTCTTTCTACCGCTGCTCCATAGAGAGTGTGCTGGCATATTGCCTAACCACGTGGCGTGCCAGCTGCTCAGAAAAGGACAGGAAAGCCCTTCGGAGGGTAAAATAGCAGGCAAAAATAATTGCAGACTCTTCACACCCTGGACACTTCCTGTTTGCTCTTCTGCCCTCCGGTAGACGCTACAGGTCAATTAAATCAAGGACAAACCGACTGAAAAACACTTTCTACCCCAGAGCCATACGAGAACGGAACACCGTCAAACGCTGAACTAGCACACACACAGTAACAATTTACAACTGCACTACTTTTTAATAGTTTTATTAATTTATTAACTGATCGACATCAGAGATGCCAAATATCATCCCTGTGTTTTTTATATTGTAAACTGTATTTAAATGATGTGCGGGCATGTACGCATGTTGGTATGGATGCGTGAGCATATGTTTATGTGTGTATATGTTTATATAGATATATATTTTTTTCGTATTATGTGGAAATGCACTGTGAGGATTGCTTTTTTAAATGTCGTTGTACCTGGTGCGATGACAATAAAGGAATTATATTCTATTCTAAAGTGAGACATTTGACTACAAGTAAGAACACAATCTTTCTCAAATAAATGAAAAGTTTAATTCATACGCTGTATTGCTCACCTTTTACCCTCTCAATCACATACAGTCAGAGCTATTGATGCTACAGCAGCACTTGGTCTATTTATTATGACCATAGGCTGTGAAACAGTGAGTATGACCTGTAGCTTCTGGTGGCTAATGCTAGCAGTAGATATACATATATTGATATTACTGAGTTAGACTTCACAGACTCTAGGAGACAGTGCATTCAGTCAGTTATTTATGGAGCTCTCATGGAGTTGTCACTAAACAAATTATAAACAAGTTACATGTTCTAATGATGTTAGATATTATTCATAAAATTCTGAAAAATGTAGCTAACAGTAAATATTATTTAAAAAGAAATAACTTCTAGTCTTGTATAGCAATTTTTATTGAATTTGCTCAAACAAAACAATATGTTAGCTTGTAAGAAAATAATGATTAACATGAGAACAGTATGATACAAAGCAGATGAATAAAAGGTTGGAAATGCCATCCGTAACACTTGCGATTTATCCCTTCAAATTATTTCCCTCAGCAGGAAGATACATGTTTCCATCCCAGGCTGACAACAACATGGAGCAGCTCTCACTGCAGAGGACAGAACACATCTCCACGTTTTCATGACATTTTAAAAGGCATCCCGACCACGGCAGGTCACAGGGTTTAGGAAGCAGCCTATTTCCTGGATGAAAACTAATCACACATACGTAAAAAACTAAACACAGACAGAATATGTTGCTGCAGAGATGTTTTCTTGGTAGGGATCAGAACCGAGATCATTTAATTCTCCCAGCCATGATAAAAACAAGGAGGCCAAACTAAAGAAGAATTGCAGGTGACCGTCATGAGAGTTCCTGGATATTAGTATTATTATTATTATTATTATTATGAGTTATCTATATATTTGTGTCACATTAATGCAACTTCGGAACAAGGCACATAGCTTCAAAGAGATCTTCAATTTTGTTTACCTGCCATCACAACCAAAGGACTGAGTATAGTGACAGAAATATTTCTGTTTGTTAGATCCTTGGAGAATTATAGACAATAAGAAAGGCTTTGTTCAGAGTGACTATGTGGAGCTGGAGACTGAATCCTTTGGTGAGAAAGCCACATGGCTGGATCCCTCTGAAAAGGCCTTCGATGCTGGGGAGCCTGACCCTCATTACCCTGTCATTGCTAAGATCACCCTATTTGTCAATCATTCGAGCCAATCCAAAGCCAATGAGAGAAACTGGGGGAAATTATTTGTCTTCACGAAGTAAGCCCTTGAAGACAGTACAGACCCTACAGCCAGACACTGATCCAGGGGAGCAGTATGATATCATATAAAGGGGCACTCCGCCCACTGTACACCAAAGAAACGCTTAACTGTCAATGGTGCTTTTGCAGAGACTTTGTCCAGTGTGAAAAATAACCCTGGTGATGTCAGAGTGAAGGCTGCAAGAGTCTCCTGGCCGAGACCTGAAGACCACACAGTGTTAACACCAGTCTGGTGATCCAAATTGAGAATGTGGACGGAGAGTTGTTTACATGTTGTCAGCCAGGCTGCATCTCATTAAGAATACTATGGAGTTGCATTATGGGAGGTGTAGAACTACAATTCAGAATATTTTAGTCTTTGTTGATTCCACTTTTACAATTATTTGTGTTGTCTCCCAACTAAATAGAAGGTTAATATGAAATAAGTGGAGTGCCCCTTTAAGTCAGAGATCTGTGACATGCTGTGGGTAGAGCATGCACACTGTATTGCATTGTGAGCTCTTAATAATTCATGTTGTAAATACATCATTATAACTTGCTAAAGAATCCCCGATATAAGCTGGACGTGAGATCTTACTACAGTCTCCCAGCCTTCAACATATACCTTTAAGGTTGATTGCACTCTTAGTGAAAGCAAAGTATTTATTTTACGATTTGTCATTGGCAGGATTGAGAGAAAACAAGGGGAAACAAACATGTGATTAGTAAGCACTACAAATAGTAAATGGCACATTAATGTCATCATGCGGACCCCGTCTTTAAACATCTGGGGTGTCCTGCCACCTTTCCAAAGTGAAATTATATTAAAAATGAAGGATACAAATCAGTTGAGCTACAATGTGGCTAAAGACGCAGTATCCCTGGATAGAAAATAAACTTGAAATGAGAATATTGGGATTATTCCTTGATATCTGATGTTATGTCACGTTAGCTCCACTTTTACAGAATATCTGCGATCAAGTTGACAAGAGGTGTGTCACACAGTAACCTTGTCTTATGGGTGCTCAGAAGTTGGAAGCAAAAATACACAGACATTGAGAATTGATGACGGGGACTGGGACGGGGACTGGGACCGGGACCGGGGGAAGGGGTTGAATAGATGCTACACTTATTGCTTGCAATTTAACTTGTCTCAGGTAATGCATTTACAGTACGTGGCACACTTGGGACCCTCCCCTCATAAAGAAAACAACCACACATGCACAAAACAGAGTAAATATGACATTATGACAGTCTTCAAATCAAAATTGACAGGAAAGGAACATGTTGTTCTATCTTGACATGGCAGGTATCAGCCCAGCAGCACTCTGCAGGGGCCCGCCTGTCTACAGCTGGGGATAATGAGCTACTTCATATGGCCATAGATCTACACTGAAACACACATGGTTGATAGACGCTTTTTCTAAATAACTTGTTCTCTCTTTTGTACATATTCAGGTCAAAATACTATCTGAGGAAGACAAGCTTTACAGTCCTGCAGTGGCTGAATCCACCAGTCAGTCGCCCCTGAGTTGTGATGGTACAGTATCTGTGTTATTATCGGACAAAGGCTTCTCTGCCAGAATGCCAGGCCTCAGCGGGGAGGGTGGGGCAGTAAATCTTCATAGAATGGATCCCTTAAAGGATTATTGTCACCTCAACCGTTTTGTTGTTGATTTAATTTTCCACTTTTGTATTGTCACTTTTTAAATTGACCGTGGTTGTCTGTTGGGGGGTGGGGGGATGGAGACAGATGTAGATCCTCTACGCCGTGCTCGACCTCCCCATCTCTTCCCTGATTGCTGAGGAGAGAGACAGCCAGACAGACACAGCATGTTAGTTATTGCTAAGCGGACTTCTGTGTTGCCTCTGCGTGTGTTGCCTCTGCGATTGCATGTGTAAAGGTGTGGGTGCTAATTACCATCAATGAGCTCTTCTTTTAGCTTTGACAGCTCCTTCCTCATCTCATCCATAATGTCCTGATAAAGAAACAAAACCTCAGTCACCTTTTCATTCAAACATGACGGGTGTCAGTTTCAAAACAGAGCTAAAAGACACATGGCAGTTAGAGAACATGCTAACATTTGACTCACAATCTGGGTGATATGACCATAAATATCAGCGACAAAATATGGAAATAAAAGTGTTCACCTGTTTCAACCTGTCATAGTCAACAGCTTCTGTGGGCACACCGTTGGCACTGTGGGATGCAGTGGGTGTGGACTTAGGTCTGTAAGGGGGGGCAAAGAAAGCAAAGAAAGACACCAATGACTGAATATCCAGTGCCAAAAATAAAACAATCCTTTCAGTCAAGGCAGCATTCGACCACATACTAGAACATAGAATACTAGCTACTTCTGCTTTTATATCGAGAAAAACATTGACGAATATGAAAAACTGTACATGTGAGATGTAAAGAAATATGTTTCTTACGTCTTCTTACGGGCCACAAAAAGCGTGACCACATCACCCCAATTCTGGCCTCACTGCACTGGCTTCCAGTTCGGTTCAGAATTGATTTTAAACTCCTTTTATTTGTTTTTAAAGCGCTAAATGGGCTGGCTCCGGCCTATATAGCTGAACTCCTCCAGCGCTACACCCCAACCAGAGCCTTAAGGTCTGCTGACCAGCTGCTACTGGTAGTGCCCAAGACCAGGCTCAAAACCAGAGGTCACCGAGCCTTCGCAGCAGCTGGCCCCAGACTCTGGAACACTCTGCCCCTCCATGTGAGGTCGGCCCAGACCCTAGGGGTTTTTAAATCCTCACTCAAAACGCACTTCTTCTCTCTGGCCTTCTAGTCAGAGCGGAGCATGACTCCTGACATTTCGCTGTGGGTAATTTTTGTATTTTTGCTGTTGCTTTTTGTTGTATAGTGTTTTTATTGTAAAGCATTTTTATTGTATGTAAAGCACTTTGGGCTCGACCAAAAATCGCTTGTAAATGTGCTCTATAAATAAAAATTGATTTGATTTGATTTGATGTTTCAACACTTTTTGTTGTAAACCTAAAAATCAACCATGGTATCACCAAACCAGAAAGGAACCCTTGGATTGACTTCTAATGATATCATGTGCATATGCTGCCAGCACTGCACTTGGAAAACAAATCCTGCACACAGTATGCTCACCTAGACATGAGACACACGCACGCACGCACGTGTGTGTGTGTGTGTTCTTAGCTTTTCATATACACTATGCTACTGAACTTTATCACTGATCTTCCCCACTGTCTTGACTATGAACTTCTGTTATTTTATAATATTTATTATCCTTTACTTAATCTGATGACTGAGTTAGAGAAGTACACAAAACCCTTTACCGTGTATGGAGAGCTTTGTGTACAAATTGATATTTTGACAAGCTTTAGGCAGGAAAGCACTGTTTCAATGAACATGTGGCTGTGATACATTGATACAACATTATGTTAGTATGCTTGATAAATGCCAAGCTCCTGTGCAATCACATGAGGGCCTTTAGTGATGTTAGGCAGAGCATCATGCTAAAGTTAACCAAAGGTAAAGCTTTAATATTCCCCTGTGGAGGATGATCCAAAGAAACAACGTCTGAACCTTTTAAGAAAATAAAACATAACGTAATTTGAGTTGCAATACACAAAATACTGTTTTCCTTACTGTACCTTCCAATTACTGGAGATTTGCTACCGTTCATGGTGTTAGTTCTGTCCCATGGCTTCCTTGGCATGTCTGGAGAAAAAAGCCCAGAAATATGAAAAGCACAAGACATGAAGTTCAGCTATTCAGTAAGGAAAAACAGATTTACTGTTTAACAAGTATAACATTGATGTGATGGGAGCTAGCTTCATGCTAACTGGGACCGTGGCCCCCTCTGTTGTGAGGTGCATTTGAATACATTTCCATAGAGGGACACTCACCTGGCGTGCTACAGGCAGACACTTTAGGGGTCGTGCTGATCTCACCTTCTTCCTGTTGGACGGATAGGCAAGGTTCAAAGGTCAAAAGCATTCCTAGATTTATCTTTAAACAGATATTCATCATTTGATTTCAAAATAAGTTTTCAATACCCATCCGTTGAGGTTTCTTAGGAAGTTGTGGAGTCAATACAACTCAAAACTTCCTGTGGATGTTTCACACTAAAAGCCTAAAAGATTGCCATAAAGGGAGCATAGGCTTACTCATTGAAATTCAGGAAGGCTGTAATTCGTGTAAAAAGTGTCCAAAATGCAAGTGACTGCAAAAATGATGGAATGAAAACAGTATTTCTGTACCCCGCCAGTAGCGTTATCCTGGGCCTGTGTTGATCTCACCCGGGATCAACATATGGCCTTAAGTGCGTCTACGGTGAACACGACTGATCACATCTCACCTTCACAGCGCACACCCACTATACTCTGAATGTCACATTTTGTCTCTGTGCCCTAGGTTCAGATGACCCCCTGTTCTACACCACTGCTCTGCCACTATCGATTTTATCTACCAGAACGATAGTTATGGCTGTAACTACGGTTCTACGAGTCCCGGAGATAGGCCCTGCCCCTCCAGCGTGACAGAGAGTGGAGGCAACGCTGCAACACCCTGACTTCCCTGTGCCTGTGCCACTTGGCATCCAGAAGGCTGTTCAGCCACATCTGCATGGGGCGCAACGACAGCAGGCCTAAGGGCCCAGCGGCCGAGGTAGCCGTCAGTCTGCCCAAGGGTCGGAGGAACTGAATATAAGGCACCATCTTGCCCGGCCCACGTGGAAGTAGGCATCCCACAAGTCCACGGATGAGAACCACTCCACCTGTGCATGTGCTGTGGTCAGCATATAGAATGGCAGCACCTTCATGAATCTGTTGATTCCCCTGAGGTCCAAGATCAGGCGAAATCCGCCGACTTTCTTGCTCACGAGAAAGTACGCCGAGTAGAACCCCCTGGGCTAAGCAGAGGGTCTACTGGCTCGATTGCGTCCTTGGACAGAAGGACGGACAACTCTTGGGCCAGAGCTAGGGCCTCTGCCGGATCGCTGACGACTGTCATTGAAAATCACCCAAGGGCCGGAAGTACAGACAGCCCAGTAACTGAGCTGCTGCTGGGAGAGCAGCCGACGACTGGCCCCGGGACTTCAGGGCCCAGCCCCCCGGCCCCTGGAGCCCCTTGGGGGACGCCGGTAAGGCTCTGAGGCACGAGGCCGCCTGGAAGGCGGGCGACCTGGGGCACGAAAGTCATTGGGAGGCGGTTGAGTGGGCCGCTGGGACCTCTGCAGACCACCCCTGTAATCCGGTGGCTGAGTGCGGCTGCTAGAGCGGGGCCTGCTGGGAGCGGGCACAGGTCTGCGAAGACCCGAGAGCTGCTGCCTGGTCTGCCTAGCTTGGGCAGCACGCTCCAGTGCCTCCAGGGCAGCTGACCCAAACAGCTGGCTCTACTGGCACGCTACGGAGGACTCTCCTACATGCCTCCGTTAGTGGTGACTGGGCCAGCCAAACCTGGCGTCATAAATTAACAAAAAACTGCTTTACATATTTGGTTCTCTCTACTAGTACTGCACATCCCATCATGCTGTTTCTTTTTTACCTTTTTTACCTTAAAAAACTACACAGTACAGTACAATTGTATAACACCTCACTGTTAAACAATTTAAGGATGCATTGCTCATGATTAACAATGTGCAACTAACAACTACCATAGTGCAATGCCCATAGAACTGCCAGCCTGATGTGCTTAACACTCATTCATAGGCTAACTCACCAGTGAGCAGAAAGCAGTGGTTTCTATATGAACAATAAAGAATACAAATAACCTTTCACAAACAGGTATTTCATAACTGCTTACAGTAAGGAAGACATTTAAACTATTATTGGCAGTCACAGGCTGCTGTAAACTAAACACCACTCTCTCTGTACAGAACACCTCACTGATTTAACTCATATGTCTAACTTTCAGGTTTTACTTTTCAGCCGCAGACCCCGTGTCGCCTCTTTATGTGCGTCGCTAAGTTCCTCGTACTACTTGTACTTTAAAGCGGCACGGCATTGTTTACAATTTGCGAGCGATTTTTCAAGTTGACCGTCTTTCTTGAAAAATCCGAAGTGTTGCGAAACGTTTGATTTGTAGGTATTTTTCGGTTCTCTTTCTCCTCGACTTCCATATGTGGAAGGATAACTGAGACTCTCGGCCTCCGTAGTGCGAAGCAAAGATCAAAGATCGTCTCTGCTGAGTGATATTATATGAATGAATAGTTTTTTTACCGATGCAAAGACGCTACAATCGATGCATCGCGAGTTCAACCCAAACTGTAGCCGATGTGCACTCTTTCAACCGGTGCACTCGCATCTTGAACATTTTTGCCGGTGCACCGATGCGAATCGGTGAATCTTAACATCCCTAACGTAGACACGTTGTACCTCTCCACCTCTGTTCCTTACTTCTTACTTGCTACCCCTTTCCCTCAACCTATCCTAAGGGAGTGCATGTACGTAGATACGTTGTGCCTCTTTTCTTTGGAAGTTTTTCCTTGTACGATGTGAGGGTCTAAGGACAGAGGGTCTAAGGACAGAGGGTGTCATATTGTCATACTGATATTCTGTACAAACTGTGAAGTCCACAGAGACAAATGTAACATTTGTGATATTGGGCTATATACATTAACATTGATTGATTGATTAATTAATGGATGTGTTCAAGGACACTGGTCAGTACACAGTGATTCATCATATAGATATTAAGATGACATGAGAGAAGACAGACGATACTCACTGATCTCTGGTCAGGTTCAGGGGATGAGCCCTTATCTGCAATTCTTCTCCTGTAACAAATAAAGGCCAGACACTTGAAGGGGGTCCACATCACATAATTCACCACACTAAACATTTTGAGTAAAGCCATTAGTCCAAATATAATCACGGGAGAGTGTGAAATCATTCTTCAGAAGGTATTAAATCCTTATTGAGAGGGTTTTGGTTACATACTGTGACTGTAACCTCTGCATGAATAATGCTGACATCTGCAGTTCATTTACAATAATAATAATAAATGCTATTTGTATAGCGCTTTTCCTGGTGCTCAAAGCGCTTATTCTTCTTCTTACAAGTCTTTTATTTTTACCTCCTCTTCTTGACATTTCCGAAATACACCAGTAACATTGAGATAAAATATAATGTTTGTTATTGAAAGTTCATCATGTGAATCAGCAGTGTTTGGGAAGTGACCCTACCTCCTGGCCAACAGGGCGCTCATCTCCTCCATGAGCCCGCCTCCTCCAGACAGAGGGCCGTTGCCTCTGACTTCAGATTTGGCCCCTGCGGGCCCTCCAGCCCCCAACATGGCTGCGGCCAAAGAAGCGCCTGCATCATCACTCTAAAGGGTACAAACACACACAAAAAGTTCTTTACAGAGGGAAGTATCAACCCTGATGGCCTTGTTATGTTTATTTTATATCAGAAAAGTAAAAAATAATGAAAAATGTATGGTTGATTTCAGTTTGTGTACAGAACTGCATGTAAAGTCCTCTGAGATGAGATGCGACAGAAGTTGATTGTGTGTGTGTGTGTGTGTGTTTCACTGACAGTGATGCTGTGTGCATGAAGATGAAGTGTGTGTATCTGAGCTGCAGAAGACACACAGACATGATGTATGTGCAGCTGCACGCCTGAACACTCATGTGACGTTTGCAGAGCTGTGAGAGTGGGAACAAGCAGCCAATCAGAGCTCACCCTCTGCACTTTGCGCAGCTTGGCTCCAGCGAGGGCGGCGGCCAGGCCTGAGATGGGACGCTCCTCTGCAGAAGAGAACAGGCCGGGGGGGAGGGGGGGGGGCGGCGGAGGCAGCGGGAGTCCGGGAGGAGGAGGTGGACCTGGTGGTGGAAAAGGGGTCCCTGGAGTCAATGTAGGGGGCAGTTGAGGGGGTGGGGGTGGGGGAGGGTGGCCGGCTGTGGTGGAGGGGCTGGAGGTCACAGCAGAGCCGGGAGGCAGGGGTGGAGGTGGTGGAGGGGTGGGGGCGATCCACTCTGGGGTCTGTACCTCATCTGTAGGGGAGGGGGTGGGGGGTTGGGAGATGATAGAGGAATGGAAGTGAAGTTCAAACTGTCACTCATCAGGTAAGCATCACCCCCCAATCAAATATGCTCTTACCAAAACTATTTTAATATTAGTGTAATATTAGTGTGATGTAGACTGAACTACAGTGTTCTGGTGGAACCTGCAAAGTCATGTTTTAATAAACATGTAACACACATGAGGTATGACAGCGTGCCACGTCTGCTAAACATGCAGCAGAGAACCTGTGAGCGGCTTTATACTTATTAATGATAGGAAACATCACAAATGGTTATTGTATTAAAAACATTTTTGACAAGATATATCATTATAATAAGTGTCCATCTTCAGAGGGTACACATTTGAATAAATTGAGCACAGACAAAGTCAACACTTTTTAGTGCAATTACACACGCACGCACGCACGCACGCACGCACGCACAATGGCCTAAAGACAATCAACAGGAAGTTGGGCATTAGTTGTGGTTGACTCAATATCATCTGCCTACATATAGCAGTCCTCATTAATAAAGTTGATAACATTTATAATCTGAAAAAAGTGAGCATGTCCATTCTAAACTAAACAAGCAGATATACTTAATTATGATCAGGAATAATAATTAGGCTGCTCCCAATTCCCATGATCAAGTATTTATGGCGACATGGGCCAGCAGTCAAGTCACTATGCGGACCTCAGAGGTCATAGGTCGTCAGAATGCCTCCTGAGTTATTTTGAGAAATGGCTCTGGAGCTGTTACTGATGTGTTTCCATACTGGCCCCTGCAGAGAGAGGCTCCTGCTGGGGCCCCACATTAGGAGAAGGATGATGTGTACTACACACAGGCCATGCAAACACACATGCTGCTGTTAACACCCCCCCCCCCCTCGCTGTTAGTGTGTCAGTAGGACAGCAGTGAGAAACTATGGAAGAGAGGTTGTGAGAGAGAGAGCAGGATGTGGAGGCCTTACCCTGGGGCTCACAGGACGAGCCCCCCCCTTCTGTGGAGATGTTTGACCCCCCTGGCCCAGACAGGCCCAGGCCCTCTGGGGGGGAGCAGAGCTCAGCAGAGGTGGCGGCGGCTGCAGCAGGGGGTGCTGTGGAGGGAGAGGGCACACCAGGAGCCTGGGATGAGGATGGGGGAGACAAGACGAAGGGGGAGGGGAGAGGGGGCGGGGTAGGTGGTGGAGGCGGGGTGGGGCAGGCGATGCCGGTAGGGGTGTGGCTGTGTTGGATAGTCACTGGAGAAGGTGCAGGGAACATGGGCGGGCCGTTGGGGGGCGGTGAGGGGGGCTTCTGGGTGAGAGGGGAGGGGGCAGCGATCAGGACTATTGGTCTTAGGCCTGCAGCCTTCCCTGGGGGGCTGCTTGTCATAACAGGGGGCGAGGGGGGCAGTGGAGTGAAGTTGCATGCTGACCACACCACAGACTTGGGCGGGGGGGTGGGTGAGGGGGCAGGAAGAGGCGCTTGCTGTCGCCTTGGCACCGTGGCGTAGTGAGGCAAGACCGGGTGGAAGGCAGAACCCAACGAGGTGGCGAACCGGGAGGCTGAATGCCTTAAGGGTGGGGTGGGGGGGTTGGTGGTGGAGGAGGGCAAGTGTGACCCGGTGGCCGGGTAGGAGGGTGAGGGAGGGGATACGGGCGTGGAGGACGTCCTGCTGTATTCCTGAGGTGTCGGGGTGTACAGGGTGCTTTCGAAGGCTAAACGTACAAAGAGAAAAACCAAGGTGAAGGACGAGACAGGACAGAAGGGAAGGAAAGAAGGAAGGAAGGAAGCAGCCGTCATGCAGACAGGAGGAGAAGACGGCAGGTGATTGATTGATTGATTGATTGATTGATTGAGGTCAGGGAAGGGAAAAGGGAGGGAGAGAGGAAAAAAGAGAAGGGGGAGATGAAGCAGGAAGAACGGTTTAATCCAGGTTGTGTGTATGTTAGTGGACAGGTGTTAGCACCGTGGACACACACACAAGCCTTCGTTTTGGGTAGCAAAGGAAGAAAGTGAAAAAACACACAAACACACACACACTTTTTCTAATTGTTCCCTTTTTTTAATGGTCTTTATGTTAGTTGTAATGTGGTTTTCCTTTAATATCACAGTGGGGTCTTCGTAGTATTTGATGGTGAGTGTATTTTTTGTCTATGAAGAGAGTCTTTTTAACCCGTCCTCTGTTATATATTACCCGGCCCTCGACTGGACTCTATGGGTACTACTCTCTATCATGCTATGCATGCATTCACCTACTGAGTTGCATAAACGTAGCCGGCCAATCGGGGCGAGCCTACCTGAATGCGCGCGCAGGCCCACAGTATATAAGGCGGCT
>CALSBZ010016673.1:57624-73448 GCA_943591055.1 Gobionotothen gibberifrons
GTGTGTGTGTGTGTGTGTGTGTGTGTGTGTGTGTGTGTGTGTGTGTGAGATAGCGTGTAGACCTAATCATTTCCAATAAATCCTTTAACAGCTTCTAGACCTGAGCCAACAGCTGTCCTCCATTACTACACCATGTGTATGCATGAAGTGTGTGTGGTGTGTTTCTAGCTGCACACAGCATCAATACTACCTGAGGGAGAGAGTGGCCTTGTATGGGGAAGGAAAACAACTTGGAGAATGCAAGTGTGTGTATGTGTGTATTCCATTAGTTATATATTTTAGTAGTAGTCAGTTAGTGTTTGGCATTACCTTCTCTGCAGGTCCATCTCCTCCGGAGAAGGGCCATTCTGAACCTGGGGGCCCTGCCGGGGACAGATGGGGCCTGCAGGGGGTGACACAGAGACATCCTCAACATGACAGTCACACGCAACTCCTCCTACCATTTCAAGGAAGGAGACTCGGAATATCATACAACTTTTAAACACAGTTTATAGTTAGTATTTAATTAGGGCTCCGTCAGATACAGCTGTTTGTCATGGCAACATGGTGTTGTTGGTCTCTCACACAGATGTGCAGAAGGATTTATTTTATAAGGTGCAACACATATGTTATTGATTAAGTGATTGATTGGATTATATATTGTATATCCCACTTGTGTTTCAGATGGAGAGCAAAGAGGAACACACTTTTTACACACTTTGAATCCAATACACACTATGCTGTATATAAACAGTATATACACATATATATATATATATATACACATATATATATATATATATATATATATATATTTTGCTTATATATCTTTCAAAACCCCTCTATTTTTCTCTGAGGGGATGATAAATGGACATGCTGAACATATACACGTAGAAACCCTGAACTTATATATATATATATACACTGAACAAAAATATAAGTGGCCTGTGTTCGTCGTCCATAACATACGCCTGCCCATACCATAACCCCACCACCACCATGGGCCACTCGATTCACAACATTACCCTAACCCTAACCCTAACCCTCACACCAGATACTGACTGGTTTTCGGACCCCCCCAGACCCCCCCAATAAAGCAAAAATGCACGTTTCAGAGTGGCCTTTTATTGTGGCCAGCCTAAGGCACACCTGTGCAATAATCATGCTGTCTAATCAGCATCTTGATATGCCACACCTGTGAGGTGGGATGGATTATAATTATTATTATTAAGTGCTCACTATCACACATTTTTTCAGATTTGTGAACAATATTTGAGAGAAATGGTTATTTTGTGTATATAGAAAACGTTTTAGATCTTTGAGTTCATCTCATGAAAAATGGGAGCAAAAACAAAAGTGTTGCGTTTATATTTTTGTTCAGTGTATGTATGTTTGTATATATATATATACATATATATGTGTATGAAGAAAAGACAAAGTAAAAGCCCAGTGGTCAGGATGAGACAAATGGACGGCTCATTGTCCTTTGTCATGCCCAGCCTGAGAGACAGCCTGTCCTCCATCAGAGGTCAGAAGTTCAGGGTTTCTACGTGTATATGTTCAGCATGTCCATGTATCATCCCCTCAGAGACAAACAGAGGGGTTTTGAATGATATACAAGCAAAAGCATGTAACAGTACACACTCAGAGCTAAATGAGGCACACTGTCTCGACTCTGTCATAGCTAACCTTGCTCTGAGACACATGTCCACGTCCAGCTTTATTTAGAGCAACCGATGAGGCATAGACAGCAAGATTACGTATCACACTGAGCTTGTGATGTCATTGTCAAAACATCTATAGCAACATCTGATTGGCTACAGCCCAGCTGAGCAGAGGTGGTGACACTTCAGAATCAGAACTCCTTCTTTTGTCAGGCAGCAGGGTCATTGAAGGCGTTACAGCTGCAACTGTACAGTGCAGATAAAAAGCAAAAGGAAAAAGGTTGTCTCAACTGCGGTGTATCAGCCTATGCAAACAAATTATAATAATTCAAAATGCTTTATTTCATGAATGGTAAACAACTGTTGTAGCCACAGCAGCAGGATCAACGTCTATGTATGTATATTTATAGAGATGGAAGATCAGAAAGCGAGCTGAAAAAAGACTTGAATGGAGAGAACAGTCCAGTTTCAAAGCCCCAGATGGTTCTCCACAACACCAGAGATGTGTTTACTGCTGAGCTACAGCAGCACGTAGAGTCTCTCACACCAGTCTCTGACTGAGCATACGGCTGAGGCAGATAGCACTAGACAACTCTATAGCAACAAACTTTCAACAGGGATAGCCAGAGGTGGAACAAGTACTCCAATGTTTTACTTAAGTCAAAGTAGCAATACTACCCTATTAATACATTTTTTTTATTTTATAAACCAAGATGATGAAATAATCATTTTTTATTTTCTGCCCTGAATGCAGTTTCAGGTTGAGAGTTTGATTGCTTAAAGTACATTCTTATCTTAACTCGCATTGGGTCCAGTGTGAACACAGCTGTTCATTCCGTTTCTGTGTCTACATGTTGGGGATTATTTTGGGACCCGGGGGAGTCAGAAGGTCTAGAAGAGCAGGAGGATCTTCTGCCATCCTCACCTCCTATAGATGACTGCTGGACATTTGATTCCAACACACTGCCAGTTGAAATATCTCAGAGACACGGACCGTGTCAAAGCAGTAGGATCATGTGACCTGCAAACATGTACTTATTATAGTTTCAGATCTGCCCGGCAACAAGTGGGCCAGCCTGTGAGATGGCAGTAAGCGGCTTAGGTAAACACTTGGATATTCAAGGGGGAGGACTCATAATGAGACTGTGAGGTTGAGGGGGGGGAGACAAAGTAATCCTCTGTTTAACCAAAGATGCAGATAAAGTTACAATTATTTGTGATTGAATCACCTCATGAGGCCGCAGATAGTCAATATCTGTGAGGATCAAAAAACAAATTAATGGAACAAATATTTCAAAAGTTTTGAAAGGCTGTTGATGACAAGAGATTATGAAATAACATCCCTCTGCCATCACATAATTACAATCACCAACTCAAACAGTACAAAATGATATAGTAGAGCAGGGGTCAGCAACCCCTGGCACACGTGCCACCATTGGCTCGCGGCACCGCAACCAGTGGCACACTAGGAATAAGTGGAATAAGTGTGCAAAATATTTAAATTGTATTTTCGGATCCAGAGCGCGTCTCCCGTTACCTGAAGAAGGAAGCCATGCACGCAACGCAGCCCCGCTCTCTTTAACTCCAGGCGACTTTCTGCCGCTTTCCTCCGTGGTGCAGTGCTGATCGTTTCACCACAGAGGAAAGCACTGCCGCCGATCTTCTCATCTCTCATCGAAAATAATATGCTACACAGGGGCAGACTGGCCATCTCTGTGTTCTGGAGAATCACAGAACGGACGGTCGTCATTATTATTATGCCGTTTAAACCAATTATTTAAATGTGTTTAAACGGCATCATGTAAGTTGCACTGACAGGTGAAAGAGGTCCACACACCGCTTCCCCGCAGCGAGGCTCCCCCTGCCCTCCTGTTGACAGTTCACAATTGTCGGCACACTGATCACAATTTTTTTTTTATAATGGCACTTCATATCAAAAGGTTTGCCGACCCCTGTAGTAGAGGAACACACCCCCAAAAAAGGCTTTATTTATCGAGGTACAAAGCACAACCATGTTTTATCATTACTTTAATATGTCTAGTAGTTTATGAAACGGATTGTTGTATAAAAATATTGTACGGCAAAATTATTTGTTTTGGTTAATGTTTGGAACTTTCCCATAACCGAAAATAGTGAAAATGTGGGCTCCTCTGAAGGGGGCCGTGTTGGCCTTATCCCATGTATCTCCGGAATTAATGATCAGAAGGTCACCTTTTACCATCTTTGTAATATTAACACTTTAACACACATAAATCATAGGCGGAAATGCAATGGGACATTTAAAATGCAAAAGGTATGTTTATGCTTTTCTGTCATTTTTAAACTAAAGAGTCCAATCACCCAAAAATGTTATTTATATGTAACAGAGACTCTTATCTTTTCATAAAAATCGTTTCTTTACTATTCACTTCACCCTCTGCTATCGCCAGCCTCTAACAGCTAACCAAAATGGCCGTCAGAATGAGGCCCTGAGGGTGTACCTGTGTGAAGGGAAGGACACAAAGCATAGATTAAGAGATCAAAAAATATGATATACCTACATATTATATATAATAATGTTTTTTATTATAATCATTATTATATATATGCTTTATATATCAAACGTTTCATACCCAAATCTCAAAAAATGGGGGAACAACGGAGCTGATCAGTGATATGAAGATGACATCTCCTTCTATTTATTATTCAAATGTTCCTTAAATGTACCTAGTTGTTGCATAAGATGCCAAAATAAAATGATATTCTTCACAATATTCTATCTCTCTAATAATGACACATCAGGAATCAAATAGGAATTTCCCCCAATGTGAAACCAAAAGTTGCATCCGCAGCTCTTCATTTCAGTATCTTTGAGGGCCTCCTTCACATGTCCAAGGTTAAGGACAAGAACAGCCAACACGCAGCTTGACACATTATTTTCACATGATTTCACAAGAAAAATCTAAGATTAATAATGAATAAATAATCAATGAATCATAACATTATAAAGACTATATTTATACTCTGGGCCCTACTGGGGCCCTACTGCAAAACATTTTTAAAGGAACACTTTGAAAACACATCAGATCTCAATGGGAAAATAAATGAAGTTGGATATCTACTGATTTGGACTGGGTAATGTGTTAGGAACAAAATAATGCCACATCATTTGATGGAACTTAAAATGATCAACCTACAGAGGGCTGAATTCAATGAAACCCCGAAAATCAAAGTGGAAAGATTATGCGGCAGGCTAGTCCATTTTGCTGAAATGTCATTCCAGCAACTCAAAATGGTACTCAGTACTGTGCATTACCCCCATCATGCTCCGATGAGACGACGGATGGTGTTGTGGGGTATCGCCTCCCAGATCTTGACCAGGGCATCACTGAGCTCCTGGACAGTCTGAGGTGCAACCTGGCAGGCATCGGATGGACCGAAACATAATATCCCAGAGGTGTTCTATTGGAATTAGGTCAGGCGAGCGTGGGGTACAGACAATTGTGTCAATTCCTTCATCCTCCTGGAACTGCCTGCATACTCTCGCAACATGACGCCGTGCACTGTAGTGCACCAGGAGGAACCCAGGACTCACTGCACCAGCGTCGGGTCTGACAATAGAGGTTTCTCAATACTCTAATTTCCCCTCCTCGACTCCTCGACTCCTCGGTCCTCCGGTAGTGACCCGGAAATGGATTTCAGCGCGCCATGTTGAAGGACATCTCATTTCTCTAAATGCACATCGAGGACCGAGGATCGAGGAGGCTCTCTGGAGGAGCTATAACCGAGGAGACACTGATGCATCCTCCACGGCTCCTCCGCGGATGCATTTCCGGGAACGGTGGAGGTGTTACGCACGGCCGGACTGATCTCAGCCAATGACAGCTCTGCATGCATCCCCTGGATATTATTGTAGTAACTGCTTTCATCGCGACACGATTTTTACAGTGAGAAAAGCTGTGAGGTCAACCCAGTCTCACAAAAAAACGTGTAATAACTACGTTGGTCCACAACATAGGACGTAGTATTTCTACAAAAACGCCTCTGAAATGGTAGGATCCCTACGTTTTTTTTCACCATTCATTCCAATGGCTGGCGTCTATGTCACGTGATCTTCACATTTCTCCCTGCAGAAAAAAAAAACATGGCCGACCTTCGTTTTATTCTCGGTGGAAAATGCCTATTTTAAGGTTAGTTTGGCCATTAAAATGCGTTTTGATGTCATTTGATGCGAGAAATATGAGTTGTTATTTCAGATTATGTGTGCAGTGGATGTACATGATCTTTAGTTTGCTAGTTATTACGAAGATTACTTCAGGAAATTGTGTCTATACAACGTTTTCATTGTTACCAAGGTGGTTGCTAGGGACGCTGCTATCGATATTATTTCTGTTATGTTGTGTAACTGTTTAATGGTGTTATCTTTATTGCTACCCCCTTCCCCGTCAATGTATAGTGTTGGTCCACAGCGCAAACGTACTAGTTTAACAAAATCCGCATCTAAAATTGTGGCATAGATACGTTATTTTCCCCTGTGCAATTCTCCAACCCAGTGAGTCTCACATCTCACATCACATCGTCATAAACAAATACCGGAAACAGACCGAAAACACTTTATTCCGAGTGTGCTTGCTTTTCTCTTTGGAGGTCATCACATAACAGCATTGTAATACACGGTTCGGCTGCATTAAATATTACATATCTACCGTAGTTCTCTATTTATAGAGCCCTGATGAGAAGACTTCTAGACAAACATGAGGAACTGCCGCCAACACTGAAAACGTGACGTGGATCATAAATATATCAGCAATTAAACAACATCTTGCATTTCTTACAAGGAAAAGGATGCTCCACCATCAACCTCAATGGGACTACAAGGGAGAGATACAACAGCTTCAGGTCCCATGGGTTCACTTTAGTCAAGACCTGACCTGGTCTCCCCACACAGACACGATTAAGTTAGCAATACCAAGGCTCCTGTTCCTCTGCAGGGTGAGAATGTTCAAAAGTTGTTTTACATACTACAATCCAAACAATCCAAAATGCTGATAAAAAGGCGATCAAGATAAGACAAACCTCCAACACCAGACACACAATCACGCAGCTTTTAATTTGAATTGCATGATGTGCCGCAAAGGTATCAGAATAGCTGTGGATGTGGGTAGGGGCCCATAGAGCATGCATATGTACAAGGTAAAGAGATGTTGCAGTGATAAGACCCTTAGATAGAAAAAAAGTGGCTAAACTTGCTGAATATGTACAAATAGCATACTGTTAAATGTGTGAGTTGTCATTATTTAGGACGGCGATAGCATGAAGAATATCACTATTCATTGTATTCTATGGAGCGTCTAGGTTAATCTTAAAAGTAGGAATTAGGCTAAATGTCATCCTTATATGACTGATTTGAATGGAATAACAACACTTGGTTATATCAAGTATATGCAAATACAGAGGGCCTCAGTGTATAAATATACCCTCTAAAAGTACTTATTCATTGATGATTCTATTCATTATTACTCATTGATTTTTCTTGTTAAAATGGCTGTGCTTAATAATAATAATTAAAAATGTTATAGCGCCTTTCAAGAGACCCAAGGACGCTTTACAATGGGAAACAAATCAACAAAATAATAATAGTCACAAGGATACACAGGTTATAAAAAAAAATAAAAAAATAACCGGTTGCTGGGTACTGCATTTTAGCTGAGGCCAAAGCCCCGGGTGAACAGATGGTGTTTGAGTTGTTTTTTGAAAGTGTCCAGAGAGTCGGCATTCCTGATAGCAGAGGGGAGAGCATTCCAGAGGGTGGGAGCTGCGACACTGAAAGCTCTGTTGCCAAAGGTTTTTAGCTTGGAGCGCTGGATGGAGAGCAGCCCGTTGTCGGAGGACCGCAGTTGACGAGAGGGGGTGTAGGGCTGAAGGAGGTCAGAGATGTAAGCAGGGGCTAGGGAGTGGAGAGATTTGTAAGTTAGCAGGAGGAGTTTGTACTGGATGCGTGACTTGACCGGGAGCCAGTGAAGGTGGATGAGGGTGGGGGTAATGTGTCTTTAACCTTGGACAAGTGAGGAAAGACTCAAAGATACTAAAATGAAGAGCTGTGGATGCCTTGAGGGGACCATAGACGATGCTTCTGTTCTGCACAGGGTCCAAATGTTGTGCTATGCTCCTGCTAATATTTATCAAAACAAGATGTTACTGGGTTTATGCAATAACATAAACTAGTTATGTTTAAAGGACACATGTCATGCTTTTCCGGTTATTACCCGTCCCCTTGTGTGTTATGAAGGTTTTTATGCATGTAAACGGTGTGCAGAGTCAAAACCCTCAAAGTACACCCTGTAGTGAGTAAAACTCTAAAACAGAAAATACCTCCCCAAAACGGCTCGTTGGAGATACGTCATTGTCCATTGTTTACTTCCTGAGTACTGTGTCGTAGGAGTACCCAGTAGCCACGCCCAGAGCTATGGCCGCACCCTCTGCCAGCCTAGCATATATACTGTTGGAATCTCAGGTTCAGTTCAAAAATGTATCCAGTCATGCCAACGAGGGTCTGTTTCCTGTCTTGTGAGGGGAAATGTTCAATGCATGCCTTACCGGGCAGAACCACGACGAAGTCAGTGGTTGACATTCCTTCAGATGTTCGAGCCGGTATTGTACTGTGTGCGCGGCATTTCACGGAGCGTAGCTTCACAAACCATGGAGTGATTCATACCGGATATGCACAGTGTAGGACACTGAAGGACGATGCTGTTCCTACTTTGTTTGGACCAGCGGGAGATTCGGGTACACAACATCTAAGTATTCATTGTTGTTTGTGTATTTATGATGTTTAAAACATCATAGATATACCAGTCCTGGTATATCTACCAGGACTGTGTAAATGGGTAAACGTTTTTCTGGCTGCTAAGCCATTGACACAGTGCTAACAGGGCTAACTAAGTTGCTAGCGTTTCCATATATCAACTCCAATGTCAGCTGATTGTAGCCTTTATTTAAACAGGTGAAAGCCCCTTGAGATCAAAATATCTCTTTTTCAAGGGTGACCTGCAGCACATTAGTTACACATGTAACATAAAAACAACAGAACAACAATAAGGATGAGAAACAACATAATGTACAGGGTACAGTTTACAGACTCTATTTACAGTGGCAGGTACCATGAGTATCAAACAGCATGTCACCCAGCCAGATGCCTTACATGTATCTCATAGCAGGAGAATGTCTGCATTCACACACAACATACTCATAGACAGTATACTCCGGGTGATTTACCGTACGGTCAGTACATTATAGTTGGCGTTCCTGGCGTGTGAGCTACCGTTCATAGCGTGTATGCTACATAGACAAGAAGGCTACTAGACATGCTAGGGAAAACATTGTTTTCATGCCAGCTACAATGAATGACCGAACGTAGCAGACTACCCGTATAAGATTGCAATTGTAAACATGTTCTTGCTAGCCTAGACTAGCTGTTGTTCATAGTAGGTTGGCATATTTCACTGAATAACTAGCAAACGTAGGTTAGCATATTAGCTGGCAAGCTAACTGTGTTGATTAGATAGATACACACTCCTACCACAACTACTACTAACGAATCTAAAACAACTAAGTTTCTCTAATATTTTGTGATTTGCATTTGATTTCGTCCTGCCAGATCAGGAAACTCCTGGCGTATCTGGCGGACAACACACACACACAGGATCACCACTCTGATGCCTCGTCTTAAAAAGCCCCGGCAGCGAGCCGAAAAAAGCACTGTTAGACATGGGCGGAGCCTCTCTGGTGGTTGACTAATCAGAACAGAGTGGCCGAGCTGACCAATCGGAGCACACTGGGCTCACAGGGAGGGGGGGGCAAGAGCTCCAACGAGCCATTTAGGACAGAGAGTGAATACACATTGTATAGTTGAACGATGCTTCTTTCTCTGAATCTATGAATTCCTCAGAAAAGGGGGCTTTTGCTGGCTTAACTGCAGCCAAATAAATCCTTATCACACAATGGAAACCCCTACATATTCTATTTATTAATCGATGTATAGATCAATGGGCTCCTTGCCCTCATCTTTCATGTATGCATACATTAGTGACAACAAATGTATTGTGTTAATTATTATACACTTATATATGCACTTTTGGAAATGACATGCTTTGCTTGTTGTGAATCTTACCCTAAGTAACCATTAAGGGCTAACACGACCCCACCACAGAAGAAACCTGTGATCTAATGATCTAATCCAGCATTAATAACATGAAGACAAGGGATCAAGCCAATATGAACCCCCCCACAAGCGCTGTAAGGCACTTCCTCCCCAAAACACACTCAAATACACAGTACAAAAGTTGAGTCTGCAAATGACCTCCATACTATTCATTCATGAAACAAATGAGGTATCCAGCACTATTTAGCAAGGCAGTGTGTGACAGCTAAATACTTAGACCCAGTAAAATAACAACTCACCCTCTGACCATCAACGCTGACCCAGTCTGTACGTGAACAATGTGCCTAGCAGTGCTAACAACACAACTCTTCAAGCCTGATAAGAAACAAATGGTGTGCAATTTAGTCAAATAACAGATTGGGCACTCCTGAGTTTAAGAATGAGCAGCAAACAGGCAAGTATCAGAATCCTTAGGGCTGAAGCTGCTGAAGAAACAAGTTGCTTGGTTTCCAACACTAACACAGTAACAGGTGACCGTGTGCCACAAAACACAAGGACCTTCAGAGCGCCGGCTAACCGTTTTCAATTTCCAAAAAAGAACATTTTACAGATTTACCTTTTAGTTCCGGATAACAAAAAAAACTCCACATAAAAAAATAAAACCCCTGTCACTATATATGTCAAGCAATATATCATTTATATATTTTTGCTCTTTGTCGCTGATCTCTGGAAAAAAAGCTGGCTGGGATTTAAAGCTGCTCCCCACACCTCGGCCATGAGACACAAAACCAATACTGTCATGAATGATGTATAATTCTACATGCCTCATCATACCATCTTCATGGTACCAGGAAATACTAAGAAGAGAGAAAGAGTTTTTGGCATTGAATAACTGGCAGAAACGAGGTGTTGCAGGTGAGGTGTGGCTCTGCCTTGGTCTTTGTGTTGAGCAGTTGGCTGGCACATAGCATTATGGCAGGAACTTTTTTTTTAAGTACCAACTATCCTTTCATACTCTAGACAAAATAATAAACTTTGTATCTCACTTAGAAGCAGGCATCAGTGTACTGCAGATGTATCAGTCTCTGGGAATATGTTGGCAGATGAGTAACAGAAAGCAGAACTAGGTTTGAGCCAATGTAGAAATGATGTCACCATTACACAGTTTGTCCACCAGACATAGATCTTTAACTTGTAAGTATTTCTATTAGTAACAAATGTTACTGACACTAAGTGGGCATACAATCGTTTAGTGCTTACGCTTGTGGCTTTTGCACAGGAAGATGACATATGTGGTCACAGAACCTGACCTGTAACTCAGAGATTTAGGCAGCTAATGCTGCATGCTACACGATACAGTATACTAGGGACAGGAAAGAAAATAAGAAAAGGACTTCTACAACCAAGTCACTGACATCTTGGTCTAGAAGGACAGGAGACTGGAGTTTATTAAAAGTAAAGATAAGACCATCCAATATGTGTTTGCATTTGTGTTAAATTAGTCAATTGAATAACTTTCCTGTAGGCCTATGCATACGATTAGAAGAATGCTGATATAAAACGTGAAACATCCAGTCATGCAACCAAATGGCTCAGGGACAAGATTGTAGACCTGCACAAGGCTGGGATTGGCTACAAGACCATATGAAAGCAGCTTGGTGAGGAGGAGACAACTGTTGGTGCGATTTTTTGGAAATAGAAGAAAGACTAAATGAGCATCAGTCGCCCTCGGTCTGGGGCTCCACACAAGATCTCACCCTGTGGGGTAATGATGATGATGAGAAAGGTGAGGGATCAGCCAAGAACTACACGGAGGAACTTGTTAATGATCTCAAGGCAGCTGGGAGCACAGTCACCAAGAAAACTATTGCTAACACGCTACACCATAATGGATCAAATCCTGCAGCGCCTGAAGGCCCCCTGCTCAAGAAGAACATGAAAGGCCCGTCTGAAGTTTGACAATGAACATCTGAATGATTCAGAGAAGGCTTGGGAGAAGGTGTGGAAGATCTTTGGCATCAACTGGACACGCCGTGTTTGGAAGAAGAGAGATGCTGACTATAACCCCAGAACACATCCCCACCGTCAAGCATGGAGGTGGAAACATTATGCTTTGGGGGTGTTTCTCTGCTAAGGGGACAGGACCACTTCCCTGCATCGAGGAGATGCAGTCTTGTTCGTCAGTCTTGACGAACACTTTCATATTAAAGCTGAATCTTTATTTCAGGTGGCCTGTACTACAAAGCCAGTTGAACAGACCCTGGATATCTCTGAGTTATCTGGCTTAACTAACCCTAACAATCGTGATGTCGCAAAGCGGTCTTACGACTTTAACTTAATTTGAGTGTTTGCCAACTTAATGTGTTGTTTATAATGCATTTTGTAGAATATAAGATACATATATCAAAATAAATATTTGGCTCATTTTCATATATTTAAAACAGTGGTGGTTTATTGTAGTCTTTTAACTAAGCATAATCTAATGTGCATATTTTATTTGTTTTGATCTTTTACATGTTCTCTTATGCCCCGCACCTCCCCTGCATGTGTGTGCTCTTAAAAAAAACTCACTGCATACTTAGAAGTATGCTACCTGTGAAATAACACTTCTACAGACAGTAAGTGCATGACTCCACAGGAAGCTGACAGATAAGTGAATATTTGATTTAATATTATGTGATATGATGTAATATAAATGATGAGGGTGACACGTCGTGGTTGTGCACTTATAGTGAAGCCAATGTTAAGTAGTGAACCAGCGAGTTAACCCTGAAGTCACCTCGCTAACCCCAAATCCTGCTTCTAGGGCTGTGGTCGGTCCTCTGCAGAGCCAATCTGTCCATCAATCACATAGTGTATTCAAACGCAGATAAAGGGGGAAAACACCAATGTAGTTGTAAAAAATAATGTCTCCAAATTTCTTATTTTGTATAACTCAGTTTGAATCAACAGATTCAGATCAAACTTCCAAAGACCTTAGAGGTCCTCAGATCCTCAGTGAACAACAGCCAGGCGTTCCCATGGTTACTGACTCATGGTTCAGCAGCCCTTTAACCTGAGGAACAGCCGGGTGCAAAGACATGTCATTCTGAAGATAATCACTGACACTCACTCCTACTCATTCCGGATGGTGATCCCTGCTGTCTCAGTGTCCCTGCTGTCTCAGTGTCTCTGCTGTCTCAGTGTCTCTGCTGTCTCAGTGTCCCTGCTGTCTCAGTGTCCCTGCTGTCTCAGTGTCCCTGCTGTCTCAGTGTCTCAGTTGTCTCAGTGTCCATGCTGTGTCATGCCCCTTTCGAACCAACACGGTTCCAGGGCCGGTTCGGAGCTAGAGCCTGATAAGCACCTGTTTTTCCTGTTCACACCGCAGCGGAGCCAGCTCTTTTCCCCGAAAACCGGTTCTTACCAACCTCCAAAAAAAATTCGGTCTAGAAGCAAGAACCGCATACGTCACGCTTACGTCGGAGAAGGGGGCAAGGGCAGGGGCGGGATCAACCTTTATAAAGTCAGGCAACACTAACCAGGCTTACCCCTCGATTCCACCGGGTCCGTCTGCGTTGCGTAACGGCGGCGCCGCGGTTTTGGTCCGGCCTCCTCCGGCGTCATACCCTACCGGGCGCGTTTCAGAAGCATTACAGAAGCGGAGCGTCTTCCCTGTCTGCTCGCAGTTTTTGTTGATGTTGGGCATATTTCCTGGACAGGCTACTTTGTACAGACAAAGTTAATAATAATTATAATATCCCAGTTATAAACGACATGAATCAAAGATGTGCTGCTGTATTTTAGTGGTAAAATCATCATAATTATTCTATATATATAATTTACACAGTGCCTGTAAACCGGAGGAGAACGCTGGCATTTCTCCTCCAACTTGAAAGACTACGGAGGGATAGGGTCTGCAAAATTAGTTTGTGTGTGTGTATATATATATTTAAATATGCTATATATGCTCTGAACGTTCCACTTCCTGCCTGCCCGACATTACCTTACGGCTGCGCCGCGACAAAAATAGGATTCATCCTAATTTTAGAGGAGCCCTGCGCCGAGCCGCTTCTGGGACGCGTCTGGGACGTAACGCGGCGCGTGTGGTGGAATAGCACCCATTGACTAGAGTGACCGCTATCCTTACGGACGCCGCGTCGCGGCCGTAACGCGCCGCAGACGGACCCGGTGGAATCTAGGGGTTAGTGTGATTCTGTTTATTTGTACCTTACTTTGACCATCCGTTCGCTGTCATTGATCATTGTGGAGATCAGGCAGACGTATTGTATTATAGCAGCTATCGGATGGAATCAATACATGGGCTGCACAGGTTGTCATGTCCGACTATCACAAGTAGAATCATAATGAAAAATACGCCGGTAAAATGTGCCTGTAGAAAACGGCTTTTGCCACAATAGGATAGCAACAAATAGTCAAGATAGTCAGTTTAGCTTCGGTTGCTATGCTAACATCACCCATTTTATACCAAATAAACTTTCATAACAGCGTTGTGATGCCAAACAGCGGGCAGCACTGCAGCGGTTGGTAAATGCCGATGAAACACATTAATAAACAATTAACCAGGGAACTCATGGAGAAAAGTAGATCGGTTGAGAAGTAGTTATTTAATTTAATCTGGCTTCGTATGATTAAAAGCAACACGATCATCGACCCGACGCAGTCCCCCATTGTTGTTGTTGTGAGCGCCATTGCGGAGAAAATCAGCGATGTAAACGGTGAGGTCATGGCGCAGCCACGGCATCACCAGTCGGGCTCTGGGTGGTGTGAACAAAACGGGGGCTGAAAAGAAAAACCGGTTCCGAACCAGAAGAGCGCAAGCACGGAGCTAGAACGGGGACAGCGTTGGTGTGAAAGGGGCGCCGGCTTGCTGGAGTGATGGGAGTGGCTCGGCCGGAGACCAGACCACTGAGCAGAATCAGGTAACTAGGCTCTCAGTATTAATGCTGCTAACCTGGTTCTGCTCTCTCGCTTGCAGTAGGCTGGATCCTGAGAGAAGGATCCACGGACCCCGAGCAGCCTCAGGACCTAGCGGGGCTAATTATAAATTGTTGTTTTTGTGAACTTCCCCCTCCGTGGCAATAAACTGTTTTATTTTTCACAAACCACCTTCTCCTTCGTCCATTTTTAACCCTAGTGTGAGCCAGAATGCTCACAGTTATATATAATGATATCACACTTCTATTCTGTAAGAGAGCTTTATTCTCTGGAGACTGTAACCATTGTGTTCTTAGTATTTTTAGTTTTTCTAAGAAAATAATCCAGGCTGTATTCATGTGATGAGTCATTGTACTGAGACCATTAATGGAAACTTGACCTGGGTGTCTAAAATGAGCTGCAGTACTCATGAAATGTGAGCCACAAACAGACTGAGGCGGTCAGAGGACAGAGGACACACTGACGCTCAGGAGCTATCTGATACGTGTCCCAACCGTCAAACTGTCAACCAATCGCACAAAAATGCAATTCATGCAGAAATCTATAAATGTTTTGATATTCAATGGAAGCAATTACTTTCTCTGGTGTGCTGTTTGTCTTGGTGTCATAATTTGGTATTTGAGGGCATCTTTGACCATTTTAATGAACTCCAAAGTGGTTAAAAATAACGTTACATTTGGCACCAAATTTGTATAACAATGTATCGGTGCAAAAAATCATTGTTTGAGACATCAGGGTTTCCCAAACATAGACTTTACCCAGGTAAAGTCGCCAAAATATATATATATTTTTTTATCCGTCCGCGAGCAAGACGCCATCTGCGATCGATTAACTAGTGGACAATGATCCCTTGCTCTACGCCTCCTGAACAACAACAACATGCCGTGTGGAGAATTCTGCGGTGAGGACAGCTTTGTTTACATTCGGACCCCAAGTTTTTGTTCACACACCCCCCCCTCGTGCCCAGCTACCACCACAAGTATATGTCAGATCTGTGGGAAACACTGGACATAATAAAGGTCATTATATACTTCCATTAAACAAATGTTAATAGGTGCCTGTGTGTGTGTGTGTGTGTGTGTGTGTGTGTGTGTGTGTGTGTGTGT
>CALSBZ010016673.1:91144-105374 GCA_943591055.1 Gobionotothen gibberifrons
ATGGTCAAACTTAAGTTGAGACATGGCAGAAATCCTACAATGAAGCGGGACAGCGAAGTGTTCTCCCGTATGTGAGAGAGGGCGATCAAGAGGAGAGAGAGAGCGGTGAGGGAGTTTACGGAGCAGATGAAAAGACACAGAAAGACAGAAGCACAATAACAAGTATATTTAGGTGTAAATAACCGACGGTGTCAAGAGGAAGTAAAGTCCCCTGGTTTGTCCCCTGTACTCTAACTGCCATGAGAAAACTCAAAGTCAATAAAAGCATATTTAAAAACGGGGACATTTCCGGGGACATATTGACCCGAGGATTGGCCACCAAAGCCAGGCAGGCACATGATCACCATAGCCATATGAGGCCGGACCGGACTCGGAGGGCTTTCCTTTGCTTTTCAGCTGTCAGATTGTAAACAAAGTCACGTGACTGGGGGCAGATGACAGCGCTGACAAGGTGTGTTTTATCGCAGCGATACTCTACAATACTAATTGTGGGCTTATCATGTTTATTCGGCCACAACAGAAAAAAAAGATTTTCGCTCTCCAGAGGGGCAGGTCAGCCAAAAAGTTCAAAAGGGCCGTACCTGTGCACGTCACAGTTCCCGTTAGAAAAAACGTGTGCCGGTCACCCTGTCCGTTAGGATTTAAATCTTCAGGACAAATTGGAAATTTCCCGGTCAAAGGTCTTCTTTGTTATTTATTGAGCTTTAAAACAAATTGATAACAACTCTATATTAAGGATGAAATAATCAAGACATTCAGATCTTTTATTGAAAAGTGACTTTTAATAAAAGTTCAAACAAGTTCTGCAAATATCGTGCGTAACGGAACATAAATAAATATAGCCTATATTACGCAAGCCATAATATAATAAACAAAAAACCCATGTTCTTCAGCTTTAAGGCCCTGACACACCAAGCAGACACCAGAGAACTCGCCGAAGCCGACGCCGACTGTTGCGTCGCCGTGTCCTCCTGCGTCTTGGCCACGTGAACACACCGCAAAGACTTCAGTGCATGAGTGGCAATAACTCTCCTTACCAGCAGGCGGCGGTAGTGTGTATTCGTCATTCAAAAGAGGCAACAACCGGAAGACAGAGAAGAAGAACAGACTGCATGATATAAACAAACAACGTGCGTTCCATTTCCCTCTCGTCCATCGAAAACATGTTTCGTGCGGCAGCAAGCGGAGGAATCACTAATAAATGTGAGTATTGGGTTTTAACTTACTTTAAATTAACTAACGTCACACACGTCAAACCCAAGGGGCATTAAAACGTACATTTTCGTTAAATAATAAGGATAAATATGTGACGCAAAGTGTACCAAAGTGAAAACATTTAGACCAGTATAGCCTACAGTCCGGTGGGATTTATAAAATGCTACCCTGACGTGTAGCTGCTGTTAGCTTTATTTATTTTTCTGACATGTTCCAATTTTTTACTGTTTATTAAACTTTGGGACAACATTAAAACCTTTGTATTCAGTAGTGATGGCGAGATGAAGCCTTATGAAGCTTTGAAGCTTTCCAGCCAATTGGTTCGCAAAAGGGTTCATCTCATGAGGCTTCATCATGGGCTTCATTTGAACACAAACCCCCCTGTTGGTCAAAGTGTGTAAAACAGGCAGATTTGACATCTCAACAGTGTGCTCTATCTCATACCGAGTTCCCAATGAGTAAAGCCTTAGAATAACTCTAAACAACGAACATAAAATCATATTTTCATGTTAACAATATTGTATTTATTCCAGTTTAATGATTGTGATCGAAAAGCCTAAAGAGGCTGGTAAACATTGCAAAGAGGGATTTGTATTCCTTAATAATATTCGTAAACTTAACCATGTGGTAGCCTGAGAAAGGCTAAAACATATCAAAGACTACATTTATTAACTGCATTATCTAATTTAGCTGTGGCTTTTATAAAATAAAATAAAAGACACAATGACGAGTCATTGAACCAGGGACCCTGCGGCCGTGAGTCAACTGCTTTCCAGCTGAGCCACAGGACACACACACTGAAGCTACCTGAAAACACTGAACTATATTTATTCCTGTATTTATTCATTTATTCATGTTTTTATTCCTACATTTATTTATGCTTTTATTTATGTATACTTATGACATGTTCAGACCTCTATATGAGTGAGGGTCTGAGCTCTCTTAATTCCATCGTGTCACCGGTTACAGGAGGGGTAATATGGTTCATTATACATCCATGGGTATTATGAGCGTTGTGGTTCAACGGTTCAACCGATCTGAATCGCTTTCTGAAGCAGTCACGTGGTATCGACAGGCAGCGAGGCTTCGTTTGTCATCGATGACGTCACTGGCCCAAAACGATACAAGCCTCGATACATGCTTCACAAAAAGCTTCGGGGATTACTCGACACACGCTCCGAAGCCTCGGCGCAATACGTAACATCACTAGTATTCAGCTCCTGCTGCTTTGAGGTAGGGCTAAAAGAAAAGCCTATTTTAAATATTTCCACCAGATTTGATCATCTTTTATTTAGGTTAAAGTGTATGTAATTTATCCTAATCCCATAATAATAAGACAATCAAAAATAGACAGGCAGCCTTTTGCTTGATGTTAGTTTGTGCTTTCAGAGGGATGCACGTGTGACTGTCATTTCATCTCTTTAGTTTTTTAAAAACCACAACAGTACATCATTTTAAATGATCTTTTAGGGATTGTTTGTCTGAAATGCTTAGTTACATTTCGCAATAATACTTTTGCAACCCTGTGTTTAATATGATTAATTTACTTTTTTCTTTTTCTCTTGTTTTTCTCTGTAATTAGGACAATTCTGGAGAAATGGATCTGCTGGAGAAGGACCCCTAATCTGAAAAGTGCACAGCGGATCATCAGGACAGAGCTGCCATCCACCTGGACATCCCGTGGTGCTGGAGAAAGCAAAACGATCAGGAACATCCTCCACCCAGACCTCTGCTTACTGCCGTCCTACAGACTTGTGTCTTAGTTTCAGAATTTGATTTTGTATGTGTCCTTTCTTTTAATAGATATTATAGCTTGAGTCTGTCTGATTCCCCAAACAGCTGCTTCTATATACTTGCTGCACATATAATACAAATAAACAACTCCATAAACACACTTTTGCTGATATTTGTTTTACTGCTGGTGATGTTAAATAACATGATTGATTTCCTCTGTCTCAATGATGAAAGTTATAATAATAGAAGACATGAAGCTGCAGAGAGAGGATGGATATATTCTTACCTCTACTTTGTGATAAGATGAAAATACAATATTAAATTGTAATTGTTAATTTCATTTACTGAGGTTTTAACCATTATTTACAACATGTGTACATAAGCAGTGGAATAATAGGATATCTCTAGGTCATTAAACTGTCTTCAGTTGAATTGTATTAATAAAAAAATAGGTCATAGAAAAAAATGTAAAAGTAAAGTTTCTGGATCCTTTTCAGCCGAGTCCTGGAGATCGCTGAACACATGAAGGAGATACAGAGGGTTGGCACCGATTCCTTCCTGGAGTTCAATAACCAAACTAAGGCGATACGCAGGGCTGGCAGCATGTCCTTTACCCCCGCCCATCAAAATCACCAAAGCAGCGACGCGCACCACCTCCCCCGTCTCCGTCACCGTGCGTACGTCAACCACCTCCTCCCCCTGGACATGCACCAACACCCCCGTCACCATGCCTACCACAATCATCAGGACCAAAGCGTCCTCCCCCCCACCCTTCAAGACTACTGTCTCCGAAGCCTGATAAGAATGTGTGTGTAAAAAACGCAAACACTGACTGATATGTGCTGGGTCCAGGCTCAAGGGCGTATGGCACTCAACTCTTTCCAGGACATGCCGGGGCCCTGCCTGCCAGTAGCTTTGCCGATATCTGTGTTGATAGGTAATAGATTAAGAGCGGTGAATCAGCTTAGACACAGGAAGCGCTCAAAAGTTTGTGTGAGTTTATCAAATTTAGAAGTGATTCCATGTCAGCCACAGCTTGTTACAAAAAATCTGACTGATAGTGTGTTTAACAAACTTAATCTAGCTTTATTAAATGTCAGGTCTTTGGCAGGAAAAACTTTTTTAATCAATGATTTTATCACTGAGCACAATCTCGATTTAATGTTTTTAACGGAAACTTGGATTGAACAAAATAACAGTGCAGCTGTTCTTATCGAATCAACCCCTCCCAACTTTAGTTTTATGAGTCTGGAAAGAATGCATAACAAAGGAGGTGGAGTTCCTATTTTGTACAATGATTCCATTCAATGCAGGAAGACATCTTATGGGGACTTTGCTTCTTTTGAATATGTGGCCCTTCAGCTGAAATGCTCCTCTCGAGCTCTGTTCCTAAATATCGACCACCCAAATACTGTGCAAGCTTTTTTGATGACTTTACTGAACTGCTGTCGATAGTGTGTATTGACTTTGACCGTCTAGTCATTGTTGGTGATTTTAACATCCATGTTGACAACCCCCAGGACAGAGGGGCTAAAGAACTGTTTTGTGTTCTTGATAGCTATGGACTGACTCAGCATGTGACGGAGCCCACGCACAATAAGGGGCACACTCTGGACTTAATTATCTCAAAGGGTCTGAATATCTCTAAGGTTGTGGTGACTGATGTTGCACTCTCTGACCATTCCTGTGTTTTCTTTGAGAGCTCTATTTCTGTTCACAAAAATGTTCAGAAAGAGGTAACCACAAAGCGATATTTAACTGAAAATGCTAGGGAAATGTTTACTCAGAATTTTTCTCCCACACTTGCCCCTGCTAACATCTCAGTAAATGAGCTAGTCGATCATTTTAATTCAAAAATGAAAAATGTTATAGATGCCATTGCTCCAACTAGGGTAAAGGAAGTGACTGGGAAGAAAATATCTCCATGGAGAAAGGCCATGGCCGTGAGAGCAGAGAAGAAAGAGTGTCGAAAAGCTGAACGCAGGTGGCGAAAAACAAATCTCCAGGTTCACCTTGAAATCTATAAAGAGAGACTTGGCCTTTATAATTTGGAATTGAAATTTGCCCGACAGTCTTTCTTCTCTGATATCATTGCCAAAAACAAAAACAACGCACGTGCCTTGTTCGCTACCGTCGACAGACTAACTAACCCCCCAGTGTCAGTAGCCTCTGAATTTCTATCCACCAGGGCGTGCAATGAATTTGCCTCCTTCTTCACTGACAAAATTCAGAAAATCAGACAAGCAGTCAGTGCCTCTGTATCAGGTACAGCAAATGTGTTGTCCCTATGTCCACCTAATATCAATTCAGACATCATGACACAATTCCATCAGATTAATGATAAAAACCTAGAGGACATTATACAACTTCTGAAATCCTCCTCCTGCTGCCTTGATATTATTCCAACAGGGTTTTTAAAAAATGTGTTTCCTTGCATGGCCTCAGATCTACTTCATATAGTAAACAAGTCTCTTCACTCAGGTGTTTTTCCACAGGCCCTGAAAACTGCAGTCATTAAACCACTCTTAAAAAAGCATAATCTAGACGCTTCAGTAATGAACAATTACAGGCCCATATCAAACCTGCCATTTATAGGGAAAATCATTGAAAAAGTAGTCTTTCAACAGTTGAGTAATTTCTTGCATTTAAATAACTGTTTGGATGTGTTCCAGTAAGGATTTCGTCCAAACCACAGCACTGAGACTGCTCTTGTAAAGGTCTTCAATGACATCCACTTAAACACAGACAGTGGCAGAACTTCAGTGTTAGTATTATTAGATCTCAGTGCTGCGTTTGACACTGTTGACCACAACATATTACTAGACCGACTAGAAAACTGGGTGGGACTTTCGGAAACAGTTCTAAATTGGTTTGAATCCTACTTAAAGGACAGAAACAACTTTGTTTCTATAGGTAAATACAAATCTGAGTTGACAAATATGACATGTGGGGTTCCTCAAGGCTACATGCTACCACTGGCTCAGATAATGAAAAACAACGAAATAAGTTACCATAGCTATGCGGATGACACACAAATGTACATAACCATTTCACCAGGAGACTATTCTCCAGTTAAAAGCCAGAAATCTAGGTGTAGTCATGGACTCTGACCTGAGTTTCAACAGTCACATTAAAACAATTACTAAATCAGCCTACTATCACCTAAAGAACATATCTAGGATTAAAAGACTAATGTCACAGCAGGATTTGGAAAAACTTGTCCATGCTTTTATCTTCAGTATACTGGACTACTGTAATGGTGTCTTCACAGGTCTCACTAAAAAATCTATCAGAAAGCTGCAGCTAATTCAGAACGCTGCTGCTCGAGTCCTCACTAACACTAAGAAAGTGGATCACATCACTCCTGTTCTGAAGTCTTTACACTGGCTTTCTGTGTGTCAAAGAATAGATTTTAAAAATACTGCTGCTGGTTTATAAAGCTTTGAATGGTTTAGGCCCAAAATACATTTCTGATCTTCTGCTAAATTATGAACCATCCAGATCTCTCAGGTCTTCAGGGACTGGTCAGCTTTCTGTCCCCAGAGTCAGAACTAAACATGGTAAAGCAGCTTTAGTTATTATTATTATGCTCCAAATATCTGGAACAAACTCCCAGAAACCTGCAGGTCCGCTGCAACTCTGACTACTTTTAAATCCAGGCTGAAGACTTTTCTTTTAGCCGCTGCTTTTAATTGAAACTGAGCCGTTGTGTTCATCAGTAAAGTGGAACTTCTGTGTGAACTATTCATTTCTTAAACTGCACTGTAACTTTTCATTCATGTACTTTTTTATTCATGTACTTTTTATTCATGTATTTTTTCTTTTAATGTTTCTTTTATTATCGTTTACTGTTTTAAATGCCTTGTCTGAATGTCTTTCATTTTTGTAAAGCACCTTGAATTGCCTTGTGTTGAAAGGTGCTATATAAATAAACTTGCCTTGCCTTGCCTTGCCTTGCCTTGCCTTGAGTTAGCTTGTAAGCTAATTTGCTAGCAGGCTGCTGGAGCAATGCAACCGAACAGCGCGTATCACGTGAGGTAAATACGAAGCGCTCTGTAGGCTAGACCGTCTCATTTCGTAGGCCGCTCGGTCCAGCCTACCCGGTCTACGTGGGCTGGGTCCTCCGTGGACCGCGTAGGCTCCGTACCCCGAAGGGTCCAGCCTCTGAATTGAGACACGGCCTTTATATACAGTCTATGGACACGGCCTGTGTGTCCATCCATCCATCTTCTCCCGCTTATCCGTGGTCGGGTCGCGGAGGTAGCAGTTCCAGCAGAGAGCCCCAAACTTTCTTTTCCCTGGCCACATCAACCAGCTCTGACTGGGGGATCCCAAGGCGCTCCCAGGCCAGCGAAAAGATATAATCCCTCCACCTGGTCCTAGGTCTACCCCTTGGTCTCTTCCCAGCTGGACGTGCCTGGAACACCTCCCTAGGGAGGCGCCCAGGTGGCATCCTAACTAGGTGCCCGAACCACCTTAACTGGCTCCTTTCTACGCGAAGGAGGAGCGGTTCAACTCTGAGTCCCTCCCGGATGACTGAACTTCTCACCTTATCCCTAAGGGAGACGCCAGCCACCCTGCGGAGAAAACCCATCTCGGCCGCTTGTATCCGCGATCTTGTTCGTTCGGTCATGACCCATCCTTCATGACCATAGGTGAGGGTAGGAACGAAAATGGCCTGGTAGACAGAGAGCTTTGCCTTCTGGCTCAGCTCTCTTTTCGTCACAACGGTGCGGTAAAGCGACTGCAGTACCGCTCCCGCTGCTCCGATTCTCCGGCCCATCTCACGCTCCATTGTTCCCCCACTCGAGAACAAGACCCCGAGATACTTGAACTCCTTCACTTGGGGTAAGGACTCATTCCCTACTTGGAGTGGACAGTCCATCGGTTTCCTGCTGAGAACCATGGCCTCAGATTTGGAGGTGCTGATCCTCATCCCAGCCGCTTCACACTCGGTTGCGAACCGATCCAGTGAGTGCTGAAGGTCGCAGACCGATGCAGCCATCAGAACCACATCATCTGCAAAAAGCAGTGGTGCAATCCTTAGTCCACCGAACTGCAGACCCCCTCCCCCCCGACTACGCCTCGAAATCCGATCCATGTATATTACAAACAGGATTGGTGACAAAGCGCAGCCCTGGCGGAGGCCAACCCTCACCGGAAATGGGTCCGACTTACTGCCGAGGATCCGGACACAGCTCTCGCTTTGGGAGTACAGAGATTGGATGGCCCTGAGTAAAGACCCCCTCACCCCATACTCCTGCAGCACCTCCCACAGTAACTCCCTGGGAACCCGGTCATACGCCTTCTCCAAGTCTACAAAACACATGTAGACCGGATAAGCGTACTCCCATGCCCCCTCCAGGATTCTTGCGAGAGTAAAAAGCTGATCCGTTGTTCCACGACCAGGACGGAATCCGCATTGTTCCTCCTCAATCTGAGGTTCGACAATCGGCCTGTGTGTGACTTCTTAAATCGTTTGTTTACGTCCCTCACTTCCGTTTCGTTTCTGATTCGCTAGCTGAACAGCCAATCAGAGTGATTGCTTGGTCCGACTGCCTGACCCGATGCATGGCCGATTCAACATGTTGAATCGGCCATGCATCGGGTCAGGCAGTCGTCAGGCAGTCCAAATAAGGAGTGTCACGGCAGACGGTGCGGGACACACCAACCTGAGTAGGGCGCCGCGATTGCCCGACAGCCTCTGACGGCCTCCGACTCCCGATTTCGGCTTGGTGTGTCAGGGCCTTTAGGCCTACATATAGTCGGATAAAATAAAACATAACGATTATTATTTGTTCACAAACTAAAAGAGTATATGCCCGTCGTGAGCATTTTAATAAAAGCTCGCAGCAGCCGACTTGTTATCAAATAGCCTTTAAACAAATTGTAACACAAACTCTTTGACAAAACTAGAGCAAAATGCCTAGCTTATGATGTTTTTAGCTACTACTTTCTGCGCTTTTTCAGACCTGTGAAGTGGGTAGCTGCGGATTTAAAATCAAAGGTCCCGAGTGTCTCTCCACAACTGGCAATGCGCATGAGCCGTGTGACCTTGTTCTCGCCAAGGCGACTTCGCTGCGCTGTTTTTATTCTGTTCTGTAGAGAGAATCCTCTCTCTGCCGGCACACTGGAGACAGGGATCACGCAGGCTATCTTGGCCAGTGTGGCCCACTCAGGATAGATGTTGCCTAAATCTCTTATGAGGACTTCGCAAGCCGCTAAGAAATGCAAGCCTCCGTATCCGCGGAGTGCTGTCATCACGGGGATGGCATCTCTGTGGGCGCTTGTGGCATCAATGAGAGGGGCACTGGCTTGCGCTGAGTCATCCTCGTTGGCAATCCCTTGGCCAAAATGACCAATAATGGTTCTGAGGGCTGGTTCAGCGTATATTTGAAGCGCTGAAGGGACGGAGAAATAATGAATTGTTTTATGTAACGCAAATAAATACATTTAAATAACTTGTGACACCATTTTAGGAAGGCCTACTTACCACTTTCTGCATTTGGGTATCGGGATGGGTTCAGAAGGACATCAAAGCTAGTGATAATACTCAGGGACTCTTCAGGAAAGCGGTTGTGTAAAGCATCTATAAGATGTGCAATGTAGCGTACGCGGACATTACTGAAAGTCTGCCGGGACCGGTCATCTGCGTGTGTCACATTCACATCCCTGTACATGCCATTTTGGCAATCTGCCTGAAACCTCTCTTCTTCGGGACCGGGGGAATCCCTCAACTGTGTGAGTGCTGCAACTGATGCGTGAACCATTGGTCGGATTGTGGCCAGATTGACATCCTCTTTCTGGAAAACCAAATTCAGTTTGGTCATAACAGGTAGCACATCAGCCAGTGCGTGAGTCCAGGCGATAAAGCAGTATGGCTGGATTTGACCAAGGATGCCTTTTGCTTGGGCATTTCCTCCAACAGCCTCTTCACGTAGCTCCATCACCAGAGCAGGCCAGTTTAGCTTGATACCCTCCACTGCCCTGTGCAAGGATAACCAGCGGACAGCGCACTGCTGTTTTAGGCTTTTCACATCTTCATCCCCGAGCGCTGCTGTCATTTGACGGAGGCGATTGGTCCTGCTGGCTGAGTGCTTGTAAAAGGAGTACACAGAGGATACTGTGCGCTTGTAAACTCCTACTTGGTCCACAGCTTTTGAAGCATCTAGCGCGGCCAGCGCAGCTCGGTGGGCAACACAGTGCACCTGAATGCAAAACGCAGTCTCTCTCTTCAGAAGAGCACCAACTCCAGCACGTTTGCCCATCATTACACTAGCCCCGTCTGAGCCCAGGCCAATGACGCTTGACAGTTTCACATCCCTCTCGCGGAGCACCTCATCCATCTTGTCAAATATACACTGTGCTGTCCCGGAGAGCACGTCATAGTTTCCCAAAAAACACGTCTCCACTTTTCCTTTAATTTGCAACTTGGCGTATATTATCAGCTTTTTGTCCACAGTGATATTAACCGTCTCGTCAATGATTATTCCGATAAAGTCACTCTTCTTTAGTTTTTCGTCCAGCTGCTTAATCAGGACTTCATCTATGGCCTTTTCCATGTCGTCAACGGAATCACCGTGCCGGTAAATTCCATCACCTGTGACAAAATCAGGAGCCTTCACTTCTCGTAGTAGCTCAGTCAACCCTGCATACTGATTACCTGCAATGTCGTTTTTAGCCATGTGAAACACTACTTTTAGCTGAGAACATAGCTTCATGTTGGAAGCTTCATTCGCCCTCTCGCAGTGGCCTTTCATTGCGGTTTGTTGTGGTATTGTGTTCACTGACAAAATGTGCTCATTGCTCTGACTGTGTTCAATAAGCGCAGAGGTTCTCATATTTGTTGCTCCTTTGGTGAACCCGTTCTTTCTCCCCGACTTCTCGCAGTGTGAGCAGAACATCATTTCTTCCCCATCTATAATGTCGCACCTCAGCCAGGAGAATTTATCTTTCCATTCGGGGCTGAACACGCGGGATTTTTGTTTTTTTCTGTCCGGGGCCAAGGCATCTGCGGTCTCATTGACAGCAGGCGGTATCGCCATCTCATTGTCTGTATTATCATCATTAGACCTGCTTGGTTTAAAGAAATAATTTGTAAGCTTAGCTTGTTTTGCCATGTCCAATTTTTCTCATCTCTCTGTCGTCCTGTTGTTATTGTGCGCCCACTTTATCTTACTGAATGAAACAAATGTAACGTGTTCGTTCCACATTACGCCGTGGCCTACAGTGCGCTTGCCTATTAACACAATATAATTTAATTAAAACAAACAAAAACAAAAATCTATTTATTGTTTATTTGAATACACTTTATATTGCGCTAAGGGCAAAATATTTGTACAGGACATGCTGACCGGAGAGATTTAGATTTGCCGGACTTCCGCATATTTGACCGGTCACAGTCCGGTAATTACCGGCTAACGGGAACTCTGGTGCACGTCCCTGGCTGTGTCCACCATTGAGACGAGGTGGGCCAGAAATGAAAGTCATTACTGTTTTCAATTGAATTATGAATTACACCTATGATATTAAACTATTCATACCCCAGATACATACAGACAGACAGACAGACAGACAGACAGACAGACAGACAGACAGACAGACAGACAGACAGACGCTAACACTAAATCGCAGCTCCGTGACACTGAGAACTAAAAACATTAATTCGCTAACTCAGCTGCATTACTCACAACTGTTGCACTGAGACATACATCACATCTAAATCTGATGGAGGACTAAGAAAACACTGCTAAACATCCCATAAAACTGAGACAAACTGCATCGACAAAGATATTAAGACTGAAGGATGTCACATTCTTATAACCAGTGGACTGGGAACGTTTTTATGAGTCACTTTCATTCACTTACATCTAACAAATACAGCATTCAAGGACACAAATAAGCAGCTTCTGAAATCACCACCACAACATACTGTTACAGTAAAATAATTCCACAAAGAGCTGATCTATATGTTTGTACTGCTGCAGTGTGGATATATAACAGCAGTTCCAGCAGAGTGCCCTTCACAGAGCTGCAGAGTCCAGCTTGGTTTAGAGGTAATACAACTGAGAGTGATGAGACGTGTTTAATACATTACGTTTTTTTTCATTAGACAGTGTGACCTGCTACAATCTGTAAATCATACAGCTACTCCACTGCTTCTCAAACTTACGAGTCGCGAGTCATCACGGCGTCTCAGGTGTATCCGGCACCTCCGCCTAGAAGACAATATGTTGTTGGAAGTTGGACAGAATCCCAAAGTGTCCACTTTCTTCCAAGACTGACTGAGTGAGCAGCTGCGTTGCTGGCTCTACTACTGGCTGTCTGGCTTTGTGACGGGGGAGGGTAACTGGCCTTCAGACAGACAGTGACAGTGATGAGGCACCCACCCCGGCGCAAGGCCTGCTGGTGAAACCCCCTCCTCATTCTCCTGTGCAGCCGCCCACAGTCCCTATGATTACCAGAGCAATGGCTAAAAGCGGAGCAGCTGGGTGGGGATGTGGGCGATGCAATGCTTCTATGGTTGGGGGTAATAAGGGAGGGAACTTTTCTCTGCCCTTTCCTAAAATAGATATTCTGACTTGCACATGCCATTGGCCTGGATTAAGCTGGGGATTGTTGGAGGTTTACAGATGCTGATACAGATGTAATCTGTTACCATAGAAGGGAACACACTATCCAAAACAAATGGAGACATTATGAAAGTCAGGAACATAATACTTCCACATTTTAGATCAAGCTCTAGCAGTTATGATACTTCGGTGTTCAATTTAACAGGAGACCTGCAGGAACATTCAGCCAGAGGAAACACTTTCTGAATATTTTCTGTCACAAAATAATCATGATGGAACATTAGGGTTATTATAGCGTGTCCATACAATTTTTATAAATACATAAGATGAAGTAAAATGTGCAATCATAGTCGGTGTAGCCACTGAGACACAGCGTCTTAGACACAGGAAGAGGCAGGACGTCCTCCACAGCACAGAGACCCTCTGAAAACTCATTGTGAAGACATGATGAAGACTCAGACTCATGATGAAGACATGGTGAAGACTCACCCCTAGATTCCACCGGGTCCGTCTGCATCGTGCTACGGCCGTGTTACGGCTGCGCCGCGGCATTCGAAAAGATAGCGGCCACTATAGTCAATGGGTGCTATTCCACCAGACGCACCACATTACGGCTCAGAAGCGTCCCAGAAGCGTCTCGCCGCTGGGCTCCGCTCGAAATAGAATTCAACACGCAGCTCTGCTCTCCTGCAGCTCCTCCCGCTGTGATGCAGCGGTGAACGGAGCAAAACACACACTTCAAGTCAGATCATCGCCCTCAGCTATTTTAATTACCTCTCAAACTACCTAAACTAGTTATAAATATGTTTATTTTTACTGTCGGCCGGGTCACTCATTACTGGATCAGCTGCTGCATGAGAGACAGACACTGACGCTGTCCGAAGAGAGGGAGGAAAAAGAGAGGCTCCATGTATTTTATTATTATATAGAGTCGTTATTAATTTGTTTTAAAGCTCAATAAATAACAAAGAAGACCTTTGACCAGCACTTTTATTATTTTGTCCGGACGATTTAAACTTTAACACACGTTGACCGGCGAAAAAATCTGCCCGGTTCCCTCGGCCCCCACCGCGGAGAATAAACAGAAGGGCAACCATGACAACCATGCTTCTTCGCTGCTTTTGTGGAGGAAGTTACAGTGCCACGTACAGGCTCTGCATATGTACTGCAGCTTCTCCAGCGGTTGGAGCTAAACGGAGCTGTCTCATGTGGACAGACACTTTCCGGTGTCTATTGCGTGTAGACGGAAGCCTTTTTTGGGATTGCGATTGCGTTTTACCGTATGCGTCCTCGTGGGGCCGGCGCCTCAGACTCATGGTGAAGACATGATGAAGACTCAGACTCATGATGAAGACTCAGGCACATGGTGAAGACATGATGAAGACTCAGTCTCATGGTGAAGACCCTATGAAGACTCAGACTCATGGTGAAGACATGATGAAGACTCAGGCTAATGGTGAAGACATGATGAAGACTCAGACTCATGGTGAAGACATGATGAAGACTCAGGCTCATGATGAAGACTCAGGCTCATGGTGAAGACATGATGAAGACTCAGGCTCATGATGAAGACATGGTGAAGACTCAGGCTCATGGTGAAGACATGGTGAAGACTCAGACTCATGGTGAAGACTCAGGCTCATGGTGAAGACATGATGAAGGCTCAGGCTCATGGTGAAGACATGATGAAGACTCAGGCTCATGATGAA
>CALSBZ010016673.1:135227-147875 GCA_943591055.1 Gobionotothen gibberifrons
TGCACACACACTACTGAAATACTCTCACATTCACTACTGAACACCTCACGCACACACAACTGAAAATTAAGCCTCACACACACACACTACTGAAATACTCTCACATTCACTACTGAACACCTCACACACACACTACTGAAAATTAACCTCTCACACACACAACTGAAAATTAACCTCACGCACATACTACTGAACTACTTTCGCATTCACTACTGAAAACCTCACACGAACACACACATTTTACTGAAAGGTTCTCAGTAGGGAATGTGCATGTGTTTCACCTATGTGTGTGTCATTCTAATGTAACGGATGTCATTCTAATGTAACGGAAGTACCAAACTGCTAGTGGTCTCTTTGCTAGCCCCGTTAGCTTCATTATCTCCAGGCTGCTACTCGGACGTGTTTGTTGTGTTGATGCCTGGTGGAGTATTCTTCATTGAAATATCGCACTTATCTTATGGCTCTGCGGTTCAAACAGACCGTCCATGAATGCAGTTTATTCGGTAAGTGAAATTCAAGCACTTTATTTCTTACTTGTCTTTTTATTCAGCTAACGAGCCAGACGAAGCTACATCTGTGCTAACGATGCTATCCGTAGCATACAAGTTAAAACATAATAGAGACGTGTAAAACATTAAGAAGGATTATACTGTAGAACAAAAGGCTTCTCGGTGAGGATGGTAAAATAAGGTCATGCTTGTACATTAGTTAGTTTGCTAGTTAGGTAACTGTATGCATTGTTATTGTTAATTTAAAATAACTATGCTCGACGATGCAGACAGCTAGCGTCACATTAGTGTTGAAGAGCAGAGTACTGCATTAACATACGTGACAAAATAGATAATTTAACTTTTTATTCCACAATTAAAATCTTTTTTGTGCAAATGGCAGCAAAGTAGTGGACATCTTTTAAACAACATTATAAAAATAAAATGAAGAACAGCTATACACCAGCTCCTTTATGCCGTTTTGAACCTTTCTCATATGGTGTAACACCGGCAAAGGCATCTGAAATAGTTTTTTGCTGTGCATGCAGAGCCTGCATGTCACTCCACTCAAGTACCCCTGAAATGAGAGCCGCGCAGGTTTTCCTTTTGTAGCAAGCAGCAAAATAATTGTAACATGACGTGTTTGAGTTAATTGACCTACTTAATATCGAACGCCCAAAAAAAGAAATGTAATTAAAAAAAAAAGAATCGCACGTCCCTGCGATGTGAATATCGCGCATGCACATATCGCGGTTATCGCCATGACACGGTATATCGTTCAGCCCTAATCAATGCTATTTTTCATTGCTGTTGCCGGCCACTATTGCTCATGTAAACCTACTACTGCTGCACCCCCTGTAATCTCAGATGCACCCCGAGTCATTTTGTTCTGGAACCGGGCCTGTACATGGCCATATACTAAACAAAATACAGAGCCCATTCCGTGTCCTGTTAGTGTTTACTTCCTGTCTGCCTTCTTCTGGTGATTTATCTGACGTCCAGCGCTCCGTCTTTTAACCTCTTTTCCTTTCTCTTTCTTGATCCTCCTTAGCAACCTTCATTATAGTCCTTGACAGTAGGGTTGGGAACCGAAACTCGGTTCCAGATGAGAACCGATAAGAAAATGCCGGGTACCGGGTACCCATACAAAATACACAATTTTGGTTCTGCTTAACGGTTCCTAAACGCGGTAGACCCTGTATTCCACCGGGTCCATCTGCGCCGCGGCGCTGCGGTGACCCGGTGGAATACAGGGGCGGACTGGCCATCTGTGTGTTCTGGAGAATCACAGAACGGCCGGTCGTCAGCGGGCCGTTAACGGCCGGCTCGGTACGTTGACGGCCGGCACCGCCCTTAATTTTTTTAAACGGCATCATGCAAGTTGCGCTGACAGGCAACAGAGGTCCACAGTTGCCCCGCAGCGAGGCTCCCCCGCCCTCCCGTAGGCAGTTCACGAGCTCAGTCACTTCATAACACCAAAGATGGGTCGCGGTAAACATTCTGAAGTGATGCTCCACTACACTAAAAAAGAAAAAGACAAGGCACAGTGTAATGCCTGTTAATAGCTTGCCAAAGGCATAGCTCAGTTAAAATAAAGCACAGCTATTGTGCAATACTTTAGTATTGCATGTATATTTTTTTATTTGTAAAAATGTCAGTTAAAGCTTAAAAGAATAAAGATATTTTAGTTATCTAACTGTTTGACCTCTTTCTTTTACAATTTTGGAATCGAAACGGGGAATCGATAAGAACCGGAATCGATAAGCAGAACCGGAATCAGAATCGGAATCGATAAATTTCAAACGATACCCATCCCTACTTGACAGTGGTCTGTACTACTGTATTAACAACGTGTCACATGTTAAGAATTTACAATCAGAATCGATGCAGTTTTCCAATTCACAATGACATCTGTAAGTTTAACTGGTTTATAAAGCATTCAATGAAAGGCCACATTATTATAGGTGTAGGAGCTCACATTAATACACTGTCAGTGTTAATAAACTAAAAAAAGACAAGGCGATGTGCCTGCAAGACTTCACTCAGGTAAACAAAACATATTACAGTGCGCAGCAGCTAACCTGTCTGCGAGCCTTCGCTCAGGTCACATTTACACACGGCCCGCAAATCGTATCAGGTTGCACTGAGGAGGGCGTTGTTAGCGTGCTACTGCTAGCACTATTAGCACTAGCACGGGAGTCTCAACAATAATAAGAGCGCTGTTGAGAGAGATGACGAGTGGCATTTACAGTGGCCAATCAGAGGGGTCTCAAACCGGATACATCACACGGGATGATGTTCCCAACCAACCAGAATGGTTTAAAGTTAAACTAAGGAAGTAGACGTAACAGATATACCGATAGCAGCACCGTTTGTCCAGCGGCTTAACGGTATACCGATACCGTCCAATCAGGTACTGGTATTGACTTAGTACCGGTTCTCGGTACCCATCCCTAGTAATAAGTAATATGTAATATATTACATTTTGGAAGTAACTTGCCCAACACTGTGCGGGAGTGTCTGCGTGCGCATCTCTCCCAGATGAGCTGAACAGTTTTTTTTGCACGATTTGAGAGCAGCCAGGCTGTGAGGGCAGAGAAGGATCAGGAGCCCTGCCCTTTTGTTTTAAACAGGGCAGATGTGTGCAAATCCTTTAAAAGGGTTAACCCACACAAGGCTCCTGGACCTGATGGCATCCCTGGCCGTGTTCTCAGGGTGTGTGCAGTTCAGCTTGCGGAGGTGTTCACAGACATCTTCAACAGAGGTGTTCACAGACATCTTCAACAGGTCCCTGCTGCAGTCTGTAGTCCCCACATGTTTCAAACACTCCACCATCGTTCCTGTCCCCAAAAAGACACAAATCACCAGCCTCAACGACTACCGCCCAGTAGCACTCACCTCCATCATAATGAAGTGCTTTGAGCGGTTAGTCAAAACCTTCATCACCTCCTCCCTCCCTGACTCTCTGGACCCCCTGCAGTTTGCCTACAGAGCAAACGGATCCACAGACGACGCCATAGCCCTCACCATCCACACTGCCCTCTCACACCTGGACCAGAGGAACACGTATGTGAGAATGCTGTTCATTGATTACAGTTCAGCTTTCAACACCATTGTGCCCTCCAAGCTGGTCATCAAGCTCAGAGACCTCGGGCTCAACAGCGCCATCTGTGACTGGATCCTGAACTTCCTGACGGGCAGACCCCAGGCAGTGCGGTTGGGAAACATCACATCCTCCACCCTGATCCTCAACACCGCCTAACCATGAAATCATCCCTCACAGTTCACCATAGTGTTGTCACGATACCAACATTTTGGTTTCGATACCGATACCAAGTCAAGAATTGTCTTAAATAGGGATGTCCCGATCACCTTTTTTTGCTCCCGATCCGATTCCGATCATTTGATTTTGACAATTTGCCGATACCGATTTTTCCCGATCCGATCTTTATGCAATGCATTAAGAGAAAAAAAAGGAAAAAAGCATTCAAGTTGTCCCTTAAGGTTATTTTTTTTATTTAAATGACAGTACCCAACTACCCATTCTATCCAACATGGATATAGCTTCTTTTTTTCACAGCAGCATTGGATCAGTTCAGTTGTGCAACATTGGATCAAAACAAAATAAAGCTTATCAGTACTCGTTAGCTTTCTGCTACTATTAGACTCTGCGCCCACTCTGTTGCCAGATTTGAGAGAAATAAGCAACCAGGTCTATGAAAACAAGCCCAAAAGAAGCACACATACATGATGTTGTGTAATTTGAAACCAAAACTAAGGCCTCAGGATGACTTTAACACTTGAACATGGTCATTTTTGTTTTGTAACAATAAATGTAAAAAAATATATATATATAAAAAAAAAATCTCCCGATTCCGATCTTTTGAAAATCACGTGATCGGCGCCGACCCCCGATCACGTGATCGGATCGGGACATCTCTAGTCTTAAATGTAATTATTGTGCTTTATTTCACACCAGAACCATAACACACACTTTTAAACAATGAGAACAATAAACAAAATAAATGACAATAATTCGTATTAAATAAAATTAAGCATCATCTCAAACAACTTTTTTGTTTTATAAACCGTTTTATAAAATATAATTTTTTTTTTTTTTAAATTGTATTAACATGTAATAGTACAGTAATATACATAATTATTGACAACATGTACATTGCAGATGTTAGCCACATTGGTAAGTTAACTAAAAAGATAGCCATATTAGACAGTTATCATTGCCATTAATTGCCTCGTCAAACTACGAAAACATTCGTTTGTCACAAAATAAATTACACTTGTTTGACTTAGATTTTAGGGCATGGGCTTGAGCATGATGTAATTATGTTATCTATCACATTCGCTAACCTGTCTGTCTTTAAATTCTTTAAACAGCTCTGGATGCCGGTCAGCGAGGTGCTTAGCCAAGCCATGTGTTGGCTCCCTTGGTTTGCAGGGATCTGAAACATGTCTTACAGACAGGCCTCGTGGTGTCCGTAGGCTTGCCCTCACTGTCAGAGATATAGCTAAAATACCCCTGTTTCCCCTTCCACCCACGCACGCAACCTTGGCGTTATATTTGACCCCACCCTCTCCCTCGAGCCCCACATCCGCCAAGTTGTCAAAACCTCATTTTTCCACTTCCGCAATATTGCCAAACTCTGTCCCTCTCTTCACGTCTTCATCTCCTCCCACCTTGACTATTGCAACTCACTCCTCTACGGCATCAGCACTACATCCCTCAATAGACTCCAGCGTGTCCAGAACGCAGCCGCCAGACTCCTCACCCACACTAAATCATGGCATCACATCACCCCGGTCCTCAAAGAACTCCACTGGCTCTCCGTTTCACACCGCATCCATTACAAACTCCTGGTCCTCACTTACAAAGCCCTCCACCATCTGCCATCCTGACTGGCTGCATCACGGCCTGGTACGGCAGCTGCACCGCCCTCAACCGTAAGGCTTTACAGAGGGTGGTGAAAACTGCACAGAACATCACCAGGATGGAGCTGCCATCCATGGAGGACCTATACTACGGCTCAGGAAGAAAGCCCTCAGGATTATAAAAGACCCCCCATCACCCCAGCCACAAACTGTTCTGTCTGCTGCCGTCTGGCAGGCGTTACCGCAGCATCCGGACTAAAACCACCAGACTCAGGGACAGTTTCATCCCACAGGCAATAAGACTGTTAAACACCTGAACTGTTGAAACAACATCCACAATATTCATCTGGTTGCTACTTAAAAAGTATTTATCTATTTACCTAATATATCATATTTCAATGACTTGCATATAGACTCTTATTGCACTATTTCACGTTTTTAAACTATTTTTCTTCTTGTATTTACTATTTACTTGCACTATATTTTTCTGTTTATCTGTGTTTTGTGTTGCACTGTTGGAGAAGCCTGTGACAAGATTTGCATCGACATAACTACACTGTAGCTATGTTCGTTTGACAAATAAAGAACCTTGAACCTTGAAACACACCCACGAAAAACATAACCCTCTCGTCTCATCAGCTGCGGTCCTCCGACACAGGACTGCTCTCCATCCAGCACTCCAAACTGAAATCCTTTGGCGAGCCTTCAGTGCCGCAGCCCCAACCCTCTGGAATTCTCTCCCCTCTGCTATCAGGAATGCCGACTCTCTGGACACTTTCAAGGAAAAACTCAAACACCATCTGTTCACTCAGGCCTTCGGCCCCAGCTAAAATGCAGTACCCAGCAACCTGTTTTTTAACCTGTGCGTCTGTGTGATTATTATTACTTATGTATTCTATCTCCCATTGTAAAGCGTCCTTGGGTTTCTTGAAAGGCGCTATAAAAATCTAAATTATTATTATCATCACCATATTTCTAAACAATAGTAGGTAAAGTTAGCATACATACTTTATGCACAACAGTTAACTGTATAACGTTAGCTAGCAACTTATCCGAGATCAGCGCTGTGTTTGCAACTTAACTTACTTAACAGCTCCACACTTAAAGCCGCAATAGCTACATTGTTGTTTTTTCAATCTGCCTACATTAACACTGACAATAGCTAAGCAGGCACAGCGGCACAGAAGGTATTATCAACTAAGATAACTGGCAAGCCTAGCTAAAGCTGATAGCCAACGTACATTTGAACACTTGAAAACGTTTCAGTGTGTTGTGAACCAAAAACCATATCCATATATTTCACCACAATTTAAGGGCAAGTTGCTGGGCACAGTAACTGGACTTCCACAACAGCTCCACAATCACCATTAGTAGCTACATTAGTTGTTTCAAACAAACCAAATCCACAAGTAATAAAGCTACGTTACAGGTTGTGACGCTGTATCGCCAGATTGGTGGAACAAAGTGGGAACTACCCCGTCTTTCATCAGTAACTGTTGTCAATATCTGGAACTGTGTGTTGTTTAGAAAGAAGTCCTGAGGAATACTGTTAAAAAATGTACAGCCACTTGTCTTCAACTCGTTATTCTTTGGTGTCCATACAAAGGTCCCAACAAAGTGTCAGTTCCCATCAGAGAAAATGGCTAAGCAGGCAGAAACAAAAAAAATGCATAAGAACTAGGCCTGTCGCGATAAGTAATTAATTGACTTATCGTACGATAAATAAAAATGAACTCGATAACTTTTCTGAGCTAGATAAATTGCCGTTTACATAAGGATGTGACCAGCATTTTAGCCAGGCGCGCTGTGGCTGCCGGCCTGGCGCGCTGTGAGGGGCGGGGCTCACACACAGCCCTGTTTTTGCAAGGGCTGGTTCTGCTTTTGTGGCAGACTACAGCGCCACTTACAGGCCTGGCATATGTAATACAGCGTCTCCAGCGCTTTCGAGCGGTCTCTCATTCCCCTGATAGGTGGAGAGTTGCCCATATAGGCGGAGCACCCCGTTTCTGACGTCGCAAAAATTCAAATAATAATCAGCTCCGTTGCAGGAAAAGAGAGAGGGTTGTGTTTTCTGACACTTGGTGAGTTCCCTGACACACCGGGGACACATTCATGTATAAAAGACGTACAAAAGTGCATTTTGCACGATAGGTCCCCTTTAAATGGAATTGGTTGCAAAACCTGATTCCACATCTCCGGTGTGGGAATATTTTGGGACTTGAATGAGCCGGGCGGTGTGTCGCATTTGTTTTAAAAAGGTAGCAACAAAAGCTAGCAATACGACCAACCTTAAACTGCACCTGAAACACACAACCACCCCATTCCGTTTTCCCAGCTGGGAGCAAACAACATGTTGGTGTTCCTTGCTCGAAATCTTTGAAATACAGATTTGGATATGGCCTGTTGAGGCATCTGGGTCTTTGTATGGACAGTGGACTGTGTGTATATATATATATATATATATATATATATATATATATATATATATCGGTGCTGACAATATTATCGTAGGGGGCCGTTGCTTCTCTGTAGCGGCTCCCATACTGTGGAACGATCTGCCCCTGCACATCAGACAGGCCGCCACACTGCCTGCTTTTAAATCGCTTCTTAAAACCCACCTCTTCTCCTTAGCGTATTAACATCTTTTAGAGAGCGTTGCTTTTAAATTGTCTATTGTTTTTACTTGTACTTGTGTTATGGTGTGTGAGTTACTTTTTGTAAGTTTTGTTTTGTTTATTTTCCTGTACAGCACTTTGGTCTGGAGGTTTAAAGTGCCCTATAAATAAAGCTGTATTGTATTGTATTGTATAATCGCAATAATTTCAGGGAAAATGTATTGTCCAACCAAATTAATTATCGTGACAGGCCTAATAAGAACTCAGCCTCCGCTCATGTCTGGCTCTGCCGTATGTGTTAAAAGCATTAGACAATAGAAGCGTCTAACATAGTGATGTCATTATGTCACAGTAGAAAACAAAGTGTGAATACCTTGAGTGCAGCATTCTGTGTTTTATGGAGACATTGCTGCGCTCACACGTCCCATACCACAGCGCAGCTCACGATTGTGCAGGCGGACATATACATTATACAGAGTGGTTAAAGAAAGGGAGGGATTTAACTGTATGTCAGTAAACAGGGTTGTAATCCCGGACAGGTGAATCTGAAGGAACGTTTCTGTAGCCAGGACATTTAAATGCTAGCTGTGGGGATCATCCATGTGACTTGCCGAGGGAGTTTTTATATGCCATTGTTGTTGCTGTGTACATTTCTTCATCAGCTTCATCGGGGGTGGTGGGTGGGTAGATTCATTTGACTGTGGCAAAACTTCAAACTCTACATCCCAATGCTTTGTTGCCATTGCTGGTGTTTTAATCATGTCACTCTGGACACATGAAAACATTACCTTCATACATTCAGTATGTAAATTGCCCCACTCAAGACAATACAACTCTAGACCTCCCACATGCAAATATTAAGGATGCACACAGGAACATTGTCCACCCCCCAGATCTGATCACAACCTCATCCTGCGGACACCAAAGTATGTCCCTCTGGTTCAAGGGCAGCCTGAATCCACAAGAACTGTGAGTATGTAGACTCAGAAGGACTGCTTTAAGACCACTGACTGGGGTGGGATTTAGGTGCCACATGGTGAGGACAGACTGTATCATTGAGTACTAGTGGTGCACGATAATTATCGGCCCCGTCATCCCGATAAACCCGATAACAGTATTAATAGCCCCGATAATATACAATATATTTTTTGGGTAAAAAAAAAGAAAAAAATACTGCGGTGTGGGTGGATTGGGATGAGGGGCGCTTGTTTTTCACTCGGCTCCTCCTGTTTTGCCAGTACTGTGGTATTAGTGGTATAGGAAGAGGGGAGTTTTTCCCAAATCCAGCGCTCCCTAACTCATGCCTGGCTGTGACGTAAATGGTGTGCAGCCGTGAAACCAGGACAGTAAACAAACATGTCGTCGGTAGTATGGGACTATTTCAAAGTTTCAGAGTTAGATAGTTCGCTTGCTATTTGTATTAACAAATGCAATGCACACTCCTTCATACTCTGATCGATAACGATATACGGGACATAAGTTTCACCACGGACATATGGACCAGTGATGTTAGCCCCGTTAGCATGCTAGGTCTGACGGCGCAGTGGCTGGACAAAGACTACAAACATTGACTGACTCAATTATGTTTATTTGGGAAAATAAATATGGTCACTTTGAAGAGTCAAAAGTGTTCTTGGCTTTGTTTTGTTCATAGTAGTAATGCTCATGTCATTTGCTCACTACTAGTCTTTTTTTTACCACCAGGTGTGCAAAAACTACAGGTACATTTAATATATATATATATAATATTATTATCGGTTATCGGTATCGGTCTTGAGAAGCAGGAAGTTATCGGTATCGGTATCGGTTTCAAAAAACCAATATCGTGCATCCCTAACTATAACACTTTGTTTTTAAGTAAAACACAATACTTTCAAGTACATTCAGAACATTGGAAACCCTGACTATTAGAAAACATCTCTCTGTTGCTTCAGAGGCCATAACAGACTTTGTTGATTTACCAACAGTTTTTTGCAGCCCCTTATCTTCTACCACTCCAAGTGGTCTACAGTCGAGTGCAATCCAGTGAGCCAGGGAGTTGGTTATTTGTTCAGATGTGGACTTAGTTATCCTGGCCCTGAAACCAGTCATCTAGTTGAGTGTGGGTTGGGTGTGGGTCCTTGTACTCGGAGTTGGGCTAACGTCCACGCTAGCTTCCACGCTAGCTGCTATATGTTTAGCATTGAGGTGATACTTGAGGCTTGATGTGCTGCGGTGATATGCGAATTCCTTTTTGCATAATTTGCACACAACCGTGCTCTTATCGACGCTTCCATCTGTCCGTCTTTTAAAACAAAATGTCCCATCCACGGGGCCAACCAAAGCGGTCTCATCAGCTTCTTCGTTCATGTTTGAATTGTTCACTGTGGTTTGTTGTTGTCTGAAGTCATGAACGTTAGTTGGTGCTCCAGTATAATCGGTACGCCTGAAACTCATCCCGTGAGAAACGTTCCGCGGTGCAAAAATAAGTGCGATTAAAATGCGTTAATTTTTTTAACACGTTAATTTTTGTGTAATTAATTAATCTTAATTAACGCGTTAAAGTTAAAACTTAGTTAAAACTAATTAAAACATTTAGGGCTATTCATGAGGCCCAGGCCTAACCCTACCACTTCTGTTTATCTGTATCAAATATAAGAATTATAGAATAGTTACACTAATCTGGAAATAATTTAAATTACAATTCCCTTGCAATCCACAAAAAGAAAAGTGAAAAGTGAACCGCAAAAGACTTCAGCCGACGGCCAAGAAGCACGTACGAACTGCGCATGCGTGAGTGGCAATAACTCTCCTTACCAGCAGGCGGCGGTAGTGTGTATTTGTCATTCAAAAGAGGCAACAACCGGAAAACAGACTGCGTGATAACCGAGAGAAGAAGAACAGACCGCGTGATATAAACAAACAACAAATAGCGTATGCGTTCCATTTTCACTCTACAGAGAAGCTCATGAGGAAATGAAATTACGGGCCAAAAGTTGTATTTACAAGTATTAAAAGTAAGCATAGGACACCAAACCAACTGAGAACTGTCTGTCCGCCGCATCTACGCACACACTCTACCACACGCACCTACACACTGTACAACACGCACCTACAGCTCCTAAAGCATATAATATCAGGCGACAGCCAATGTGTATTTTATTATGTGAAGCACTAAATGGTTTTAGACAAATATCGACTCTTTGTTTGTAGATATCTACTAAACTAAAGCAAATAAAGAGAGTAATGTAGGCCTGTTATACTGAGAGATATATATTATACACACTGCTCTGCTTTCTGCACACAGCTGTTCTCACTGTAAACATCAAAGTATTATGGATTATTGTGTGTGTGTGTGTGTGTGTGTGTGTGTGTGTGTGTGTGTGTGTGTATATGTAACTATCCCAATGTGTCATCAGATGAATGCTAACCCATCACCAGTGCTAACATAATCCCTGTTATGCAGTATGGGAGCAGCAGCGCCATTCCAACACCATACACGTCCACAGTGTAGCACAGTGTGGTGTAGCACAGTGTGGTGTAGCACATTGTCGCATAGTGTAGCACAGTGTCGCGTTCAACGAGTGTGCGATACAGCTGACATTGATATGGAGCTTGTAATAGGGCTAACATGCAAGTAGAGACAATGCATGTGCACAGTGTGTCTGTCTGTCTGTCTCTCTCCCTGTGTGTGTGTGTGTGTGTGTGTGTGTGTGTGTGTGTGTGTGTGTGTGTGTGTGTGTGTGTGTGTGTGTGTCTCTCTCTGTGTGTCTGTCATCACAGCAACATGTTCAGCTGAGATGTCCTCGCGCTCCTGACTGTGATCGAATCTTCTATAATACTATACATAAATAGATAAATATTTTAAAATAAATAATAAAAATCCCAATTAATATACATATTATTTCCCATTTTAAACCATTGGCAGCTTCTCACCTCATGAGGAAAGTGGCCAAATGTTGTCACACCGTGTGTTCTCTTGGGTGACTTCCACTAAAGTTCCCCCCTCCGTAGGCGACAGATGAACAGGGCTACTCCGGCGGCACTATGGCTCCCAGTTTGCAGGCAATCCGGTGAAAGTACAAAACAAGAACAAACAAAAAAAAAAGCGAGATGATAAAAGAAACCCTCGAATCCTACATAATCCAGAGCATTGCGTCCCCGCTGGAGGTAAAGAGTCCGTGGGCAGAGAGCGGAGAATCGCAGCGTTTCTCGGCTCTCTCTGGAACACTCGTGTCGGTGTGATGCGGCGCGGCGCGCTGCTGCCGCTCCCGCCTGCTGCCTGCAACACGTCCTGCGTTTATGGCCACGCCAAAAGCTCCTGCTCTGAAGTTCCATGGCAGTGTGGCCAATTGAACTGTACTGACCGAACAATGTCTACTGTATCACTGCTACATCCTTTATTAAAGGACACATGGCACGTTCCTTCTCAAATCAAGTCTATGATTGCATATGCATATTGATAACGGAGTGAACAACTTAGGCTACCATCACTGAATGGGGAACTATTTTGAAAGGTGCACCTCGATAAACTTGATTCCCTGTGAAACCCTTTTTTACATTTCATTGTAGGCTTCTGGTTATAACACACTGCCCATGTATTTGATAGATAGTCTTAGGATAATAATAATAATAATAATAATAATAATAATAATAATAATAATAATAATAATAATAAT
>CALSBZ010016673.1:147885-173115 GCA_943591055.1 Gobionotothen gibberifrons
ATAATAATAATAATAATAATAATAATAATAATAATAATAATAATAATGATAATAATAATAATACTGCCTCTGCTGTCCGTCCTCTAAAATGAACATCTACATGTTTGGCTTACAAACTCTTTAGTTGCGTCTTTCATAAGCGCTAAACTTTTCAGTCTTTCATTTCCCACAGTACCTGAAGGCACCAATTGACGCAATTTGTGGGACGTAGCACGTACAGGTTGCCATGACAACCGAGTCTTATCCCCTGCTGTAGGGGTATGTGTCTTTGATGTTGAACTGGGACCAAAGTAAACTGAAAATATTACAAAATATGCATATTGCATGACTACAGTAAATCAGAATTCATTTCAAATGGTGCCACACACACACACACACCAGTTCAGTCACATAATATGAAGTGTCATGAAGCTTCCAGTAGTTTACTGTTAACCTAGATTAAAGATGCTGAACAAGTTGCCTCTAAACTCTCATCAATGCTGCAAAAAGTTGCTCAATTGCTAAATGGCTCGTAACGGACAATATATGTTACTTATAGACAAACTGTGCATCCACTGCTTGATGTGTTAATTAGGTCAAATATTTCCCTGGTGATATTGGATATCAATCTTTTTAAGCCATTTCAAAAACACAAGTCGAAAACTGAAATACACAATTTTTTTTATTTAAACCTATTAGGAACTAACAAAAGCAGCATCAAAAAAGAAATTGCACGCCATTATTCTCTCACATCTTCAGTCCTGTATAACCTGCTGGTCCCAGGCAAGTAAGAGTGTGCTGAGACCAGTTTTAATTAGGTTTTAATTGGTAGCTACTGGTTCAAATCTGGCATAAATCATCATTTCTGTGAGATTAATGTACATGTATACTCGGCCCTTGTACAATCGCCCTCCTTCAGAATTGAATCTGCACTATCCTGATGATATCACCACAGTAAGCAAGCATATGTTCGTGTGTGTGTGTGTGTGTGTGTGTGTGTGTGTGTGTGTGTGTGTGTGTGTGTGTGTGTGTGTGTGTGTAACTTTATCCATAGCAACCAGAAGGGTCACACCGAAGGCCAAAAAAGAAGCACTATTTCCTTATTTAGCAATGAAGAATCATCATGAGAATGTTGAGCAGGAGAACGAGTGAATAGCACATATAGGCCCTTTAAAAAAAATCTGTTTTAAAGACAGACACGATTCAACATAACTAAGCTGCTGTATGTATACACTGTATTTTGTAAAGAAAAAGATCAGCAAACATTGAAATTGTTGTGTGATGTTTTACACAAAGATCAAACTGTAAAGGCAACATTTTTATTATCAGCTCTTAAGCCTTTTTCTGCTCCAACACACAAGTGGTGTAGGTTGTCAATAAGACTTCATAAGAATCTATTTTCAGTATTTGAACCGATGAATTGAATCATATAGGATCAACTATGACACTGACCTTTTTTATTTACATATTTTAAAATTCTGAAATATGAAATAGATGTGAGGTAAAACCCAGCTGTATGATTGAGTCGTCAGCACACCATCCACTCGTCAGCAGCTTGGCTATTGTGATCCAATACCCTGAGACAATACATGTCAGGATCTGAGGCTTCAGACCTCTGTTCATAAATATCCTAAGCCTTCCATAACAATTCCCTTGAAATGCAGCACTACTAAGCAAGTGTTAACACCTGAGTATTGTACTTAATGAAAGTTTAAAATGTGAATTTAATTCAAGTTAAATCGTCAAACAAGTAAACAGCAGCACAAACACAGCAACATATAATCTCTGCTTTTTACCCATCCAAGTATCAGGGAACCATCAGGGAATATACAGAGCTCTGGTTCACCTCGGCACTGCCCTGGAGGTGTAGTGGCACTCTGGGCACCAGTCCACAGCCTTGGTTCCTATGGACTGAGACAACTCCACTTCAAGTTATTGTACTATTTTCAGCACTTTAAATACTTTGTGTTGGGAAGGCCAGCGTCTTCAGTCAGTTTAAGGTGCACCCACTAGAGGGGGCCAGCACAATCTTTACAAGATATGCTGCAAGCAGTCCTCAGGGAGTACAGGTTCAGTATCTGTGGGCTCCTCCTCATGTGGGCTGGAGGTGGAATGAGAGAGCAGATGAGCTGGCAAAGAGGGCTTTAAAGAAGGGAAATGCAAGTATTAGTAAGTTAGAGGTTAAGTGTGAAATCTGGGAGAGTGTGAATCAAATGTAGCAAAATAGGCAGGACACAGAAGGGGAAGGGAGGCATCTAGATGTTGTACTTGAGTAAAAGTAGGAGGGTAGGAGGACTCTGTTTCAAGTGATAGCTCCGCATTTAAAGAGTTACTCAATTAAAAGTAAAAAAATATTATCTTCAAAATATACTTAAAGTACCAAAAGTAAAAGTAGTCATTGTGCAGATTGGTCCATCTCAGAATAATGTGAAGAAGAGGAGCTTTATTGATCCCCCAAGGGGGAAATTCAATTTCCACTCTGTTATACACGCACATGCTTTTTTTAATACAGATACATACAAGTACACACAGTTATGATTACAACATGCACATACATATACAAATACACACAGTTATATGCACACATGCACATGCACATGCATTGAGAGGTCAGAGCAGAGGCAGCCAGTCTAGCCGGCGCCAGTGAGCAATTGGGGGTTAGGTGCCTTGCTCAAGGGCACTTCGGCAGTGGCCCAGGAGGTGAACTGGCTCCTCTCCAGTACTAGTCCACACACTCCGTATTTCTCCGACCCTTTGTATCCGTGTAAAATGTCAATGTCTCTTTTCATTATCCGAACGAAAATGTTCCCACTTCGACTTTTCTGTCCTCATAATGGGCTATCCTTCTTATTTTAACAGCATGTCTAGCGTGGCTCAGCATAAAATTCAAGAGATCAACATTGCAGTCCAACCCCCTACAGACTGAACCACTGCCGCACCCCATATGATATGTTTCATAATTATTGATGCATTAAAGTTTTATCAAAGCTGGTAAAGGTGCAGCAGTTTTAATGACTTTGTATACTGCAGTGGGGACCTTTCTCCCTGCGTGCCTCTCCACCTCCGTTTCCTACTTCTTACTTGCTACCCCTTATCCCTCAACCTATCCTAAGGGAGTGCATGTATGTAGACACGTTAGTTTAGCTGCTATAGGCTTCGACTGTTGGGGGGGGGCACCTTACTCCGTCTTTCTGTCTGTTTGTACCTGTGTACTCTCATGTTCCGATTAACCCAGCTTCCCCAAATCTCTTTTTTGTGTCTATATCTACGCCGGGATCCTGAGTCGAGGCTAATCCTGTTGCTGTGGTTGTGTGTCCTGGATCCTCTATCCTGAGTTCTGGATTGAGTCCTGGACTTCGAGTCGTGGCTGAACCTGTCTCTGCGGTCCTGACTGACTCTCACCATACTACTTCCCTGATGGCTCCCACAGGATTGTTGACATCCTCGTGGATTCATCTTATTATTATAGACACATGCATTTCCAAACATTTGGTCTACCTATGTTTTAAATGTATTATCTCCTCGATTTACACACAGCATCTATTGCACGTCTGTCCGTCCTGGGAGAGGGATCCCTCCTCTGTTGCTCTCCCTGAGGTTTCTCCCATGTTCCCTTTAAACTGTGGGTTTTCTCTGGAAGTGTTTCCTTGTACGATGTGAGGGTCTAAGGACAGAGGGTCTAAGGACAGAGGGTGTCGTATTGTCATACTGATATTCTGTACAAACTGTGAAGACCACTGAGACAAATGTAACATTTGTGATATTGATTGATTGATTGATTGATTGATTGATTGATTGATTGATTGATTGCAGGGCAGCTTGTGAATTGACTCAAAGTAAAATACTGAAGTATTATACATAGGTACAGTACTTGGGTAAATGTACTAAGTTACTTCCCACCTGTGTAGTGGTTATAGGAGAGAAGAAACCGTGTTGACTATGTTGAGAAGATTGGGGCACTGTTCACTAAACAATGCATTCAGATTGATGGGAAAACACCAGACAGGATTGTGTGAGGAATGTCAAGAGGAGGAATCAGTAGAGCATGTATAACTGAGATGCAGAATGTAACACATTTTAAGGAGTTAGGAATACAGGATGTCAATTAAAAAGGAGTAGGCTACTCAGCATAAATTAGCGAGCACATTAGCACGCTGTTCTTGAGGGGAATGGATTTTTTTCATAGGATGGAGGTGTGATTAATTTATTGGTATTATTTTCTGTAGTAGGATTATTTGTATTATTATTATTATTATTATTATTATTATTATTATTATTATTTTTAAAGGGATTTAGAATGTACACCTATGCATGATCCACACTCCGGAACAGTAGGGTGGCGGTAATGCACCATTAAAGGTCTCCTATCATGCTAAATGCACTTTTGTATGTCTTGTATACATAAATATGTGTCCCTGGTGTTGAAGGGAACTCCCAAAGTGTCAGAAAACAAAAACCCTCTCTCTTTTCCTCCGTACCCAAATCTCTAAAAACGCTGGTACAACGGGGCTGATCCAGATTTGCGTCCGATATGACGTTATATCGGAAATGTGGGCTGGCTTTACACCCACGGCCCTATCAGAAATGTTGCTATCAGAAACAATGCGCCACGTGTTTTGGACGTAATGTGGTCTTTGTTTACATCAGCAAGCATGGCTAACACTCAGAGCTAACCTGTACTGGAGAGAGTATGTGTAAAAAAGCAGGATATAAAAAAAGGAACTCACCTTGTGGTAAACCCTTGTGGGGAAAAAGCATTTGAGCTCCATACTGTTTCAGAAATAATCCTTGAAGTGGTTTGGAACATGATGTGGCATTTAATCACAGCAGCATTTAGCTGAGAACTTGTTGAGTTATCAGCCTTCTCTTCTCTGTGCAGCTCTGCTGCATGTGGCTCCAAAGGGGGCGGGGCCAGCAGCTACTGACCCAGAATCAGCACTTCTCTAACAGGGCTGAAAAATAGCGGGATATGAGGGATGTCTAAAATGCATGATCTGTTTGATATTTTTAGCAAAACATATCATAGACATGTTTTTAATATATTTGATATATCTGACACCCATAATATATGCCTAAAAATAGCATGATAGAAGATCTTTAAGCTGGATGCCAACTACCATAAAACTCAGCACCATGTTGTTTATTTTAACATAAAAAAACATGAGTGTAATGCTGCGTTCACACCGGACCCGATGCGATTTTTGGGGGCAGCGCGATTACATGTAAAGTCAATGCAAAGATGCGGACAGATGCAAATTCGCTCCGGCGACGCGCATGAAGCGGTTGACGCGAATGCCGCGGCACCATTGAGGCGATAGAAGGGGGGCCGCGACAACCGCTCGAGTTCAATTTTTTCAACTCAAGCGTCAAATTCTCGTGGCGCGTTCTCGCGGTAGCCAATCAGTGGTGAAGCCTGCCATCAGAAAACCAAAACATCAGCCGTTAGCTGTTAGCACACAGAGCTCACAGTTCCTCATATCTGTTCAGAAACTGGACAAAAGTTAAACAAGTACAAAACACAGACTGTCTGTGTAATGGGGAATACAGTCGCTGTTGTATCTGTGTCTGTATCACATTGTTGTGAGTGTGGACGGAGCAGATACAACGTTAGCTTGGCCTGATCGATCCGATCTCCATTCAGAAAACACGCATTTTAAAAGGTTTTTCGCCTGCCGTCTGTCTGCACACTTCTCAAAGCATTAATTCATGATTTCTACTAACCCGTATCAGTATGTTGTTACTTCGGCATCATTTTGAAACGTGTATTACAATTAAATCACGGTAAAATATGTTAATGTTGTTGTAGTTGGTATCTACCATAGTATTTACATGGATATAAGCCCCGCCCCCTGGCCAGCGCGTCTTGTTTGAATGATGCGAGTAAACCATGGAGTAAACACAGCTGATAGCCGCGGTGAAACACGAGCGATTAGAGCGATATATTTCACCTTTTGATTATTATAGTGATGCACGTTCAAAACAAAGCACTTTGGCAAGTTACCACATCAGTTTTAAAATACTTAATAAGCACCTTAACTTTAAAGATACTAATTTATCGGTCATAACCTAAGGCTGCAGTCGAATTGTCAGTTTAGCTTAGGAACATTTCTAACGGAGTGAATTGACCCGGAAGTACTCAGTGGTAGCCATGATAAGAGCTGTTAAAATTCTCTAGATCACATGTGTCAAACTCAAGGCCCGGGGGCCAAATCAGGCCCTTGGTGGATTTAATTTCGGCCCGCAGGGTAATTTCTAATTACTATTAGATCTGGCCCGCCGGTATATTGCACGCACACCTTCACTCCATCCTGAGGATCTCCTCAGCTCAGAGCCTGAGCCCAAACATTGATGAACTTGCACCCAAGATGAGATGCCAAGTATCTGCTTGAACTAGCATCACAGAGCAGAACACTGAGTTTACATGGATGTTTCCTTCTGCACTTTTTCTCTCACGACAACAGAGCATGTTTGGTTTGTTCTTTGAGGGAAATTGTTTTTTTGAAGCTGTTGTTGGCCTGTGGGAAAATGTAATCATAAGAAATGACTCGGGGAAAGCTGCAGATAGAGCCATAAGGAATGAATGCAACTGATTATTTAATGTTTAATGTTGTTTTTATAGGCAACAATTTAAGCTTTGTTAGTCCCAGGTTTAATATGTGCAACACACTCATTTCAATACGTTTTGCAATAAACATTGAATCAGTCCGGCCCTCGACTAGTACCCATTTTTTTTATTTTGGCCCACTGTGTATTTGAGTTTGACACCCCTGCTCTAGATGATAGGAAAGGAGGTTTGAGAAAATGCTGCCCCACAATGCCTTGCGACCGCAGCATTTGCCGTCACACAACATTCGGCCGTTCACGGAAACAACCGATTATGATTACGATTAGTATCATGAAAGTTACGGTGCTTATTGCGCATTTTGATGTGGTAACTTGCCGAAGTGCCGGCTTTGTTTTGAACGTTCAACACTATAATAATCAAAAGGAGAAATATGAACGTTACCTTTTTACTGAAATGATCAAATAAAGTCAACATTTAATAGTGTTTACTCAGTTCAATCAGCTGTGTGGGGTTTCTTAAACTTTTAAAAGATGTTTTAATGGTGATATACCCAGTGATAGGTTAAGGACTAACACCCCACATCACTATCCCTTAACCCGTGACGTTTCACACAGAGGTCAAGGAATAGTGGATAGGATACGAGCTGATTTTTTGACTTTTCGACTGCAACCACAGCTTGTTAGTCAGTGCTGTTGTGCTGTTGCTTTGCTCTGGATCTGTGATCTAACCACGCCCCGTTCATTTGAATATAAGAAATGGAAATAAATAAATGTGGCATTATGAAATAAAAGTCTCTTGAAATTAATAAATGTGGCATTATGAAATAAAAGTCCCCTGAAATAAATAAATGTGGCATTATGAAATAAAAGTCCCTTGAAATAAATACATGTGTATTTAAATGTACATTTATATATATATGTATTGCCTCATTTATTTCTTTCAGAATGTATTTCACAACCATATTTATTTATTTCATAGGTAATTCATTTGATAATTTAAATAAATTGTCTTTCAGTCTCTTGACACACTCCGGTACAGTAGGTGGCAGCATGCACCTTCACAAGTTGGGTTGTAGACCGCCATTAAACCAAAAAAAGAAGAAGAAGGAGATTCTCTTGAATATGATTGGCTGTGTTCACACTAGTGCTGATGTGGTCTTCTGTTAGCAGAGCTGTCGACACATTCAGAAACAATATTACTGTTTTATTATTATTATAAAAAATAGCCACTGTACTTTGTTGATAATGCCTTATTATCAGACCTGGGAGGAGTTTTCCCGCGCAGCAGAGAAGCTGTATCTGACAGACCCCATGAAGGTGAAACACTTTACATGTGAAGTAGCTTAGCATGCTAAGTACCGAGTGTTAGTTGGATAGCTCGGTGGCTAGTGAATGTGCCCAGCTGCCAAAGCTGTGTCATGTTTAGATGTTCAAGTGGTTCTGATCTTTGACTTTAACTTCACCGTGTCCAGGTTCGGGTGGTTCTAAAGTACAGACACTGCGACGGAAACCTGTGTATCAAAGTGACCGACAACGCTGTGGTGAGTGAGGCCATGAGTGGTATACAATAACTCATGCTAAATGTATTATTTTTACATTTCTGTTAAAAAGCTTGGACTGATGGGCCTTGAGGAAGTCGAGGAAGATTAAGTAGACCTCAATTTCCAGGCAGCATGAAGTAAAAAGGAGAGCACATTTTAGAATAATGTTTCTGATATTGCGACTTTATAATGTACATGACATTAAACATAATTATGTCACCTCAATTGAATATTGTCTCATGTTGTCTTCTGTACATCCCCACAGTGTTTACAGTACAAGACAGACCAGGCCCAGGACGTAAAGAAGATTGAGAAGCTCCACGGAAAACTGATGAGACTCATGGTGTCCAAGGAGACACACAGCGGTTCCATGGACACAGATTGAAGAACTGTTGCAGCACTGGACTGACCCTGTTGGACACAAAGTGCACAGTGTGGAGTCTGAGAGACGGGATGTGGCTGCCTATGCTGATTTAATATATCAGAGATGTGATATTAATACTGTCCATTTTTTATTCTCTCAGGATTTTTATTTTTTATTATACATTTCCCATTTAAAATCGTATTATGTTTTTTTCAGGCATTGTGATCCCGCCCCTAATAGTGTTACTATAAAGTAAGCTCAGTGTAAGCTGCTGGGACATTTTAGAAAATGCAGAGGTGGAAGTTGAGAACGGTTGTGGTAATGTAGAACCAAATGTCCAAATCCTCTGCTGCAGTGTAGCTTTGGCACCTTGATTTCTTTAGAGCCTGCATTTCCATTTGAAAGCAGGTGAAAATGAGCGTGATGAAGACACTGCATGTCTCTTCTATTTTCTTCTTCCAGGATATGTAGCTGTAGGTTGGATTTCAGCACAGCGATCTTTTAGTTTTTCTTCATGGATATTAATGAAGCAGGACCATTTGATGTTCTAACCAGTGTGGAGAAAGCCCCCACACCTCTGATTGCCAATGTATTCTTCTGAAAATCAATGTTACATTTTCAATAAATGTTTGTTTACCCCAGCACAGCCAGTATCTCTGATATATTTGTCTTTTGTTGGTATTGTTTGCAACGTGTTTTAAAAACCTTAATTGTCTGCAATGGGGGGGCGGGTATATGTAGGGGTACTGTAAAATAGTTAACTAAACCGTCAGGAAGTGTTTCTTTTAAACAGGATTTTCTCAGTGGGGAATGTTGTGTCTAAATGTTAGGTTGCGGTTGGATAGTTTGAAAATCAGCTCCTAAGTTCTAACCCTATCGTCTATTCCTTGACCTCTGAGTGAAACGTCACGGGGTTAAGGGATAGTGCATAGGAGAATTCTAAAGGATTTAGGAGAAGAGACTGCAGTACTTTAGAGAATCCGACTGCACTTTCACTATCCGACATGTTTATGATGCGCCAGCGGACGTCCTTTTGTGCGTCTGCTGCTGTGGGGAAACCATGGAAACCACAGTTTTCTATACAGCGGACTACAACATGGATGTTTAATAAGAACGAGGGACTACTGTAAACTCATCTAGAGACTCTGCACCGTGCTCTGATGCTGTTGTTTTATGCTTTATGAACGTGGACAACAGAGAAACATATTCTTCATGACCAAAGTTGGAATTGAAATAAAAAAGGAAAGTGAAACTTATGCTCGTCACCCTCTCCCTCCGGTCCACATTAATACAAATGATCCCAATACGTATGATTGTATGAAAAGATCTTAAAATGAATACAAATGTATTTATTATAAACGTTAGTTCTTAACATCTATCACTGTGTATATCACCATTCAAACATCTTTTAAAAGTTGAACAAAACCCACACAGCTCTGTGAAATGTTGACTTTATTTGATGATATTTCTCTTTTTGATTATAATATTGATGAACGTTAAAAACAAAGCACTTTGGCAACTTACCACATACGTTTTAAAAAGCTTAATAAGCACCGTAACTTTCATGATATAATTTCTCCGTCATAATCGTTTGTTTCCGTGAACGGCCGACTGTTGTGTGACGGCAAATGCTGCGGCTGCAAGGCAATGTGGGGCAGCATTTTCTCCTCTCCTTTCGGTTAGGAAGGTCCAGTGGTTCCTAAGCTAAAGGAGGTTATAAAGGAAGTTTGAAACCTCCTTTCCTATCATGTAGACCAGGGGTTCTCAAAGTTTTGATGAGTGAGGGCCAATCTACCTACCCAATATTGGATTGAGGGCCGCCCAAGAAAAAACGGAACACAAAATAATTCCAAAACAAATCCTTTCTTTATTGTACTAACCAATTATACATACAGTCAGGGGCGGACTGGGAGGAAAAAGTGGCCCGGGGATTAATTGACAGACAGGGCCACTTAATGCGCGACATGTATCGGCCGGCCGGCGACGAAAGTATGTTTCTTAACAAAAACCCTTATGCATTTAATGTTATTTTGGACCATTATTCATATAGTAATCACATTACCTGAGCCCTTGAGTTGCCGAGCAAAATAGTTACAGCATATATTTATTGATTTTAATGTTAACAGATCATTGATGCAATAACATTTGGACCCAATTTGCCTGACTTGACACATGGAATAGAACATGGGCGTAGGAAGCATCCTCAATGTGGGTGAGACAATTTAACGGGGTGTGGGCAGGTGGTGGACCTCACCTCCTCTAGGGGGGTTTAAATGTTTTTAAATGTTGAAGTTAAATGCATCAATCTGGTGCATTTTGAGAGCAAAATTAGGGACTAAATCTATGGATACATCTCTCAACACCCATATGAAACAGAACTGTAAACAGATTTACTTTTTCTTTCAACATTTATTTGAACAGCAAGTGGAGGCAAAAGTGACTGCACCCAAAACAATAAACCTGCTAGCTAACTAGCCTAAACTCAGTAACAGAATGTGGGCAACACATTCTTCTCCACAGCCGCGCGACCTCTGAGTCAGACGTCACTTCCCCCTTTTCTCCAGGGAGTGGCCGGAACACTTACAAATGTGGGCCGGAAGGATTTAGGCAAAGAAAAAAAAAAAATGTTTGTGTGAAATGCTGAATGAACTACATCTCCGGTCTAGCAGTAGTGACGGCCATCTTGGTGACGTGTGTTGTTCTGTCTTGTCAACAAAAGGATTGACTATGCTGACTATCACCACAATGAAACACGTCCAGAAGAATGTCATGCAAAGCTGCCTGCCTGCCTTTGATTCTCTCTGAACTGCCTGGTCTTTTTAATGTTTAATGTCAACCATTTGTGCAGATAGCATGACGTAGAACAGATTTTACAACACACGCCGATGCTAGCGTTAGCGTTAGCATTTCTCCCCCAGGCTTAAATGGTGTATTATGATCACACCGCTGTGACAGTACTCTTCAAATGGTTCACGAAATATGACTACTACTCTTACTGTTTAACATGTTGGGTTACTTGATGTTACTTAGTGTTAAGGCTAATAAAAATGACAAGGCTGTAATGCTAACTAACGTGCTAGCTACTAGCTAGGTAGCTAACTTGATCCAGCCACTCCTGTTCCTTTCATCAGACGGGAGGCGAAAGAACGAGCAAGACCCATTGCTGGTATGATAACAACCTGGTACTAAGCACACAGGCATCTTGTTAAAGTTATCTTATCTTAGCCAGCGCCATATAGATAGATGATATCTATATTAGCTATCTCTTAATGGAGGAAAACAATGGTGACATAACTTACGCGACTCTGGGATTTGTAGTCTTTCTAGTTGCATATTTTTCATAGTCTTATATTTCAACAGTTTTACGACAAACTGTGACTTTTTTGACATGGAAATTATTGTTTAAGATTGACAAACATCATATGTGTCATTCGTGGCACAATTCAAACGGGATCAAAAGATAACCTTTTCCTCTCCATTTTTCTCCATTGACTTCAATGTTCGGAAAAATATACAGAAGAATGTCATGCAAAGCTGCCTGTCTGCCTTTGATTCTCTCTGAACTGCCTGGTCTTTTTAATGTTTAATGTCAACCATTTGTGCAGATAGCATGACGTAGAAAAAAAAAAAATCGCCAATGCTAGCGTTACCGTTAGCATTTCTCCCCCAGGCTTAAGTTGTGTATTATAGAATGATCACACCGCTGTGACAGCACTCTTCAAAGGGTTCACGAAATATGACTAGCCTACTACTCTTACTGTTTAACATGTTGGGTTACTTAATGTTAAGGCTAATAAAAATGACACGGGTGTAATGCTAACTAACGTGCTTGCTACTAGCTAGGTAGCTAACTTGATCCAGCCACTCCTGTTCCTTTCATCAGACGGGAGGCGAAAGAACGAGCAAGACCCATTGCTGGTATGATAACAACCTGGTACTAAGCACACAGGCATCTTGTTAAAGTTATCTTATCTTAGCCAGCGCCATATATATCGATGATATATCGCGCTGATATTAGATATCTCTTCGTGGAGGAAAACAATGGTGACATCACTTACGCGACTCTGGGATTTGTAGTCTTTCTAGTTGCGTATTTTTCATAGTCTTATATTTCAACAGTTTTACGACAAACTGTGACTTTTTTGACATGGAAATTATTGTTTAAGATTGACAAACATCATATGTGTCATTCGTGGCACAATTCAAACGGGATCAAAAGATAACCTTTTCCTCTCCATTTTCTCCATTGACTTCAATGTATATTTTTCCGCTTCCGGGGTCCCACGAGCTCCCTCGGAAGGGGAGGAACTTCGCCTCTCTATTCGACTGCAACCTTAGCCTTTTACTGGTTGTGGGGAGGCCCAATCCCTACAGCACCTGTAGACGCTAAACTGTTCTTCATCGGAATAATACTACATATCCCATCATGCACCTCTGGCATTTCCACACGCCCCTCACACAGTCCACTCAACCCTCCATATTTTTCGCTTCATACGCCATGAATTTCAGCCCACCAGAACCATAGTGTACGCATCCTGAAGCACCCCCCGCTGTCAGAGTGAGGAGAGCAGCGTCGAGCAGGTAAACTTCTTCTGTCTCATCTATAATGTTCTATCTGCAGCACTTAGTGGACAGTTTACAGTAGCAGGTCCCGTTTTAAGTGACTCCAAACGCTTCACTCAAAAAACTGCGGGGGCAAACGTGGACTTTATTACATTCGTAAAGTGGTATATCTATGCCGGAAAGCATAGCATCAGAAGTACACATGGTAATGTGATTGTGTCTGCAGTAACACGATACGGCTCGTTAGAATCCATTCATAGTGGTCTTTATTCGGTGTCCTGGATGTACATGGAGAGTTAAACAGTGCAGACTTTGAGCTCTCTGATCCGGTCAGCTGCACCACAGGACACCTTTGTTTGGCTGCTTTTTCTACAAAGTTGTGAAATCAAAGTGCCCCCTGATCGATTGATTGATTGATTGATTGATTGATACTTTTTATTTTGAACAAGTAAAATAAATAATTACAAACAACAAAGAAATGTTGCAGTGCATAGTCATGTAAAACAAAACAAAGTGACATTTACAACAACAGCATTAGCAACATAAACAGTCCCACATCTAGTGTTCGAAAAGGATTGAGAAGAAGTATAATTGATTTAATCTCACCCCCTTGTCCCTAAATTATTTATTTATAATCTATAAATAATTATAAATAATAATAATTATTATTAATTATTATTAATCTGCTTTACTTGTTGATTGACATAAATATATACATATACACACACATACATACAGTATACTTATACATATACACATATACATTCACACACATACACATATATACACATACATATACATAGACATACAGTCTACACCAGGGGTGCCCAACCTTTTTTGAACCAAGAGCTACTTTTAAAGTTGCCAGTCTGCCGAGATCTACCAGTCCAAATAGAGAGGCGTAGCCATTAGTGACAGCCTACTACCAGGTGAATACACACTTCTACTTGTATAAAAACTGACCTTTGTACGATTAATACTTCATAAAATACTGCAGATCCTTTATCTTACCTCTTTCTAACCTACACGCATACAAGTATTTAACTGAAGTTACACAACAGTGTTGTTGATACAGAGTTGGAGTTTATTCACATGTCGCATACTACAGTGGGTAATGTTTTCAAGAAACATTGAACAGTGCTGCCACATATGACACAGGAAAAAAAAGACTGAACCCTTTCTTTGCCATTATATAAAAATAGTGTTGCTACAAAAGTATAAATTAGGCTTACTAATAAGACAACTCAGACCTGAAGCTACACAGGAATCTGCTGCCAAAGTGCAATAAAAAAGACAAAATTAATAGAATCAAACCCTTTTTGTTGCATTTTAGTATAAAAAGAAATGCCTTTAAAATAGGATGCAAGCAACACTAGTTTCTTATCTTCAATTGATAATAGACTATAATCAATTTAAGTTTGCATTCTTACCATTTTGTACAATAATTATAATGAATAAGTTCAAACAAACTAACACTTACAGCTGCTTCTTTCACAACTTCGCCATCTTTGAAAGAGTTCATGTGTTTCGCAAGAACGTGACTGACACGATAAGATGCTATGGTAGCAGCCTTGCTCTTGTTGTTGGGCCTGGTGAAAATGGACTGCTGTGCATTTATCTGTCCTTTCAGGTCCCTCACCTTTTGGGAGCGTAGGGCAGAATTAGGAGGGAATCCGTCTCGGAGCGTTTGTGCACTGTTTTGAAATGCCGCTCCTAAATTACCCTTCTTCGGTAAAGCCACGCTCGCATTGCAGATGAGACAGATGGACTTTGAATTGGAATCGATAATCATCCTCCCACTCGGAGTGAATATTATATATTTTGGGCTTTTTTGTTGTTTTGCATCTGCCATAACTGCGGTCTTGTGTGTGTGCGGACTGTCACTCCTGGCTGTTACACGGACAACGTCAGCTAACTGTGCCCACTGCCCACTAGCCACACCCGACACATGGGGTCCCGCCGGCCAATCACAAAGCTTTGATGCGTTCAAGTGCATTATTCTGGCACAGGAATATTATGTTATAGGACATTAACGATACAACAGAATATTGTTGTTCTATTTTTAGACACATCTCACTCGACTGGGAATCTCCCAGCGATCGACCGGTCGATCGCGATCGACTGGTTGGGCACCCCTGGTCTACACCCTCCCCATCCCTGTACCTCGAGAAAATAATTTCTCTGTATTTCCTCTTGAACTGGTTTATGTCTGGATATCGCTTTAGCTCCACATTCACACTGTTCCATAGTCTCACTCCACAGGCTGAGATGTTCTTCTGGTTGTACGGACCCTATGAATTTCAAATTGAAATGGTCTCCTTGAACTATAGAGAGGCGAAGTCCCTCCCCTTCCGAGGGAGCTCATGGCACCCCGGAAGCGGAAAATTATACATTGAAGTCAATGGAGAGAGAAAAGTTATATGTTTGAATTGTGCCACGAATTACACATATGATGTTTGTCAATCTTAAACAATCATTTCCAAGTAAAAAAAGTCACAGTTTGTCGTAAAACTGTTGAAATATAAGACTATGAAAAATACGCAACTGGAAAGACTACACATCCCAGAGTCGCGTAAGTGATGCCATAACTGTTTTCCTCCACTAAGAGATAGCTAAGATGGCTGGCTAAGATAAGATAACTTTAACAAGATGCCTGTGTGCTTAGTACCAGGTTGTTATCATACCAGCAATGGGTCTTGCTCGTTCTTTCGCTTCCCGTCTGATGAAAGGACCAGGAGTGGCTGGATCAAGTTAGCTACCTAGCTAGTAGCTAGCACGTTAGTTAGCATTACAGCCTTGTCATTTTTATTAGCCTTAACATGAAGTAACATTAAGTAACCTAACATGTTAAACAGTAAGAGTAGTAGTCATATTTCGTGAACCCTTTGAAGAGTACTGTCACACCTGTGTGATCATTCCATAATACACAACTTAAGCCCGGGGGAGAAATGCTAACGCTACATTAGCATGTGCGATATTTTCTACTTCACGGTATCTGCACAAATGGTTGACATTAAACATTAAAAAGACCAGGCAGTTCAGAGAGAATCAAAGGAAGGCAGGCAGGCAGCTTTGCATGACATTCTTCTGGACGTGTTTCATTGTGGTGATAGTGAGGGTAGTCAATCCTTTTGTTGACAAGACAGTAGTGACGGCCATCTTGGTGACGTGTGTTGTTCTGCTAGACCGGAGATGTAGTTCATTCAGCGTTTCACACAAACAAATGTGTTACTTCACAGTTTTAGGACACGTTTAAAAAAATGTGACTTGCAAAATTATCTTTTAAATTGACAAACATCATATGTGTCATTCGTGGCACAATTCAAACGGGATCAAAAGATAACTTTTCTCTCTCCATTGACTTCAATGTATAATTTTCCGCTTCCGGGGTCCCATGAGCTCCCTCGGAAGGGGAGGCACTTCACCTCTCTATATCCCCCCACTCGTTAAAGGTGGCGTAGGTCATTTTGGAGAAACCAGCTCGAGTGCGCTAGAATTTGAAAATACACAGCCGGAAAAAATCTGCCACTTCCTCACAGAGCGCCTCCTCCAACACACACAAACGCGCACATGACCAATGAGGGCACGAGATCAGTTTGTGCACAGATGGAAGGCTGACAGGCAGGTAGGCCATCCAGTTATTTTAGCCGGGCCGGCTCAGATGATTGGTCGTACTTTTTACTGTACTACGGCTTCCACAGATACATTTTTTTTATGTATTTATTGTCAAAGCACTTAAGATATTCATTGCTATCGGGATGTTAAGAGCATTCCATGGAATATAACAAAAAGTGTTTCTGAAATAATTGACATACCCCACCTTTTAAGTGAATACTTTTTGGATGTTTCCTGGTAAAACATCCCCCCCCCCTCCCTGTGAGCCCAGTGTGCTCCGATTGATCGGTACGTTGTGAATCGCGCTGAGCTCCGTGGAGGTGTGATTTCCTTGTTTAGCGATACACAGCGAAACACAGCCAAACTCATCCTGAGCACACACAAAGTCACAGCCGAAGTAAAAACAATAAGTGTGGCTTGATATTGAGTAAGAAAAAGGTTTATAGGTTGATAAACGCTGTGAGAATGGGTCTGCAGAGAGAATTTCGCCGCGATCCCAACTGTCTGTTATCAGCCTGCAGCCAGGGAGGAGAAATCAGCAGAGCTGCCTGCACTGAGTGTGTGTGTGAGGAAGTCCGTGGATTGGTCAATTTGGACTGTTTCCAAAGTGCTGATTCTCTGTCTGTTACTTTAGATGAAAATAAGGAGCCCCTCCCCACGCCCCTCTGAGAGACATTTGGTTACAAAGAACTCAATGGTGCTCAAGGAGGAGATTCAGGTGATAACGTTGTTTATGAAAACCGTTATGACATCATAAAGTGGCCAAAATCTGATCAGCTCATTTTCAGATTTTTTTATATTTTATATAAATGGATCAGGACAAAAGTGAGCGAATCTTTTTTCCTGAAACTTTCAGAATAGTTTTGTGTTTATGTATAAAATACATGAATAATGGATTTTGCATAATAGGTGACCTTTAACTTATAAACAAAGGAATGGAAACAATATCTCAAAAGGTATCAAGTTTAACTTGACTCTCTTCCTACATGAAAGTTTACTGTCATAGCAAACATAAATCAAACCATTGAAATGTTATATTGTGTTTTGTTTTATGCATTTGTTATTTACATCATTGTGTTTCACCCCCAGACACGGAGCACCATGTTCACAGAGGTGCTGGTTTGCCTGTTGATTGGAGGACTCATCTGCTTCCTGGTTCAGAGGAGCAGGAAGCAGGTCTTGAAGACCGAGGATGGCTGGTGGGGGCCCGGTGCACCCCCTGATGGGGAGGAGGACGTCACTATTTATCCCTTTAAAGTCAGCACCAGTGATAAAGAATTGGAGGTTAGATTCCCTTTTAGTTTATCACTCAAGCAGTGTTGGGAGGGTTACTTTGAAAAAGTATCCTGTTACAATTACTATTTACATGTTAAATGTAAATCAATAACCTAATCTAAGTGTCACAACATACAAGTAATGTAACCTGATTACTTTAGTTACTTTTGAATTACCTCAATATCAAATGCAATGCAAATAAATACAGTAAAAATAAATATCAAAAGAAGGCTTTTAATCAAGTGTATGAATGAAGACAATAGAACACCTAAGAACCTTAGGTCGCATTCACACCTAATAGTCGCTTCTTTGGTGAGCACCCGACGCAAGTTTGTTACATTGTTTCATTTTTCAGAAGGTTCGGTTTGCGTTCACACAGGCAAACCTCAAACGGACTATAAACTAGTCAGAAGTCATGTGCACGGAAATGCTGTTCAACAATTGGTCAAATCGCACCAACCCAAACGAACCGCACCAAGGGGTTAAACTTTCCAGGAACATACACAGATAAAGTGAAAACCATAAAGCAGATTCAGGCAGCAGGCCTATAGATTCACACTTAAAGTATTAGCCTACAGAACAGTATAGCATACAAAGCAGAAATATGCACTTTTTCAGTTTACTAAAGTATATGGATTAGGCGGTGACAGTATTTTAAACAAATCAAGTATCCACCTACTGAATTTTCAAAAAGAACATATAAAAAAGACAAAAAAAAGAAAAGCAGATTCAACCAGCACGCCTACCTATTCCAATCACCACCCAAAGAAAGTGTTTTTTTAACTAGAGGCCAGGATGATGGTTTCACTTTAGACTAGTTTCACTGGTTGTTGTGAGACTGATGAACTGTGCTTCTTAATATGCTTTTCGTTATTTGAAAATGTATTGTAACATTGTAATCCTGCTACTAATCCCCATTTTTTTAAATCTACCAGTAATCTCATAATTTTTTTATATATAACTGCAAAAGTATGTTTGTTTGTATCCAGATTACTTAATCCCGTTACCCAGTACTCCTCAAGCCATCAATCAAGATAACTCCATAGCATTTACTCATGTTCCCCTGCACATACTGTCTATCTCTGACTTTTTTGCTTCCTTCTTGCAGGACCTGTACACAAGGATAGACCAGACTCGCTCTGTCCCTTCACTGGAGGACAGCCAGTTTAATTATGGCTTTAACTCCCAGTACCTGCAGAAAGTGGTTTCTTACTGGAGACATGACTTTGACTGGAGGGGACAAGTGGACAAGCTCAACCAGTACTCCCACTTCAAAACTAACATTGAAGGTGAGTCTAAATTGCACACACTCATGGAGAAGATGTTGTCCTTCTCTAACCCCATCTTCTTCTCTTCTTCCTCTTCCTTTTTGGACTGCCACCCAGGCATTAATATCCATTACCTGCATGTGAAGCCCAAGAAGGTGCCGGTGGGATCTGCTGCCATTCCTCTGATAATGGTTCACGGCTGGCCGGGCTCCTTCTATGAGTTCTATGGACTGATTCCTCTGCTGACAGAACCCACAGAGCCACATGACCTGGTGTTTGAGGTTGTGTGTCCTTCCATACCAGGGTACGGGTTTTCAGAAGCACCACATAAGAAAGGTGAGTTGGCAGACATTCATAGGAAAATATACATTTATAAAAACAAGAATATCTGAAATGTTGTGTGTGTGAGAACAGGTTTTGATTCAGTTTGTGCGGCACACATCTTCCACAAACTGATGCAGCGCCTGGGCTTCCAGCAGTTCTACGCTCACGGAGGAGACTGGGGCTGGCTGGTCACCACCAACATGGCTCAGCTGCAGCCCAAGTAAGACACACACACTCTTTGTGTAAAGGTATTTATACATCGCAGTGTTTAATCTTTTCGGTATTTATTTCATACCCCAGGACTGTCAGAGGCTTACATGTGAACTTCGCCCCCCCTTCTAAGCCGGGGCTGCCCATGGCTTTATCCATCATGCTTGGGAACCGCTTCCCAAAACTGTTTGGCTTCACTGACATGGATGTTCAGCGTCTCTACCCCTGCATGGACAAACTGGTGGTGGAATCCATAAAAGAGTCTGGCTACATGCACATCCAGGCCACCAAGCCTGACACTGTGGGTAAGGACATCAAACTCCAGACCAGCTTCGGTAGAGTAGAAAAGGATTGATAGCATCGTAAATTGGTTTATCATTAGGGCCCGAGCACGAGATGTGCTAGGACCCGACGGCGTCCTAGCACGAAGTGCGAGGAAACCTATTGTTATTGGAGGAATTCTTCTTATTATTATTCCATACTTTAATGCTTATTTTCAGGCCTTTAGGATGCTTAAAAAGTTGTATAATTTTGCACGGACACCAGGACCGGTGAAAAATTGGGTTAAATATTCCAACCTGCTCACTAGCCACCTATCACAATCCCATTTCGGAATAAATGTACAAAGTCGCACCGTAACTCCGAATGACCTGACATTTTGCACACATATCCGGGTGGACCTGCTCTACAAATAATCCTCTTGGAACCCTATGCTCCGCCTACATTTTATTTGTTTAATTAGCATAATTTACATAAACAGTTAAATATTCACTTAAATTTCAATTTTCAGTTTTTCAACACCAAACGTCGTATACAGCATCGGTGGAGGGTCAGACACATTACCGTAGAAAAGTAGCATGTTCAGACGATAAATATTGCCGCCATTAATGAAAACGTACTCGCAAAAAGGCGGGGCTTAGAAAGAAATGCTCATAACTCATCAACAATGTATCCAAACATCACAGATTTTGGTGGATAGGTTCAATCTGTCTTGGGAAATACGCACACCAAAGAATTTCTATTTTGGACTATAGGGGGCGCCAAAAACACCACCAATTTATAACTCAAGAACGGATGAACACATTTTTATATATTTTTTTACACATACTCTGGGGGTGACTACGAACTAAGATTTAAAGCGTTGCAACAAATGCCGAATGTGGGCGTGGCCTAGATATATTTTTTTTATTGCGATAGCATAAAATGAGCTTCGGACGCAAAACTTAGGACACATGTCAGAGCCCACGACCTTTTCGAGAATGTAAAAAAAACAACGTAATTTTTCAAAAAAACAGCTCACTAGCGCCCCCTATTGTGTGGTAGTCACATATAGTTTCTCAGAAGTTCACGAATTTTGGCACAGACATTCCTCATGGAATTAAGGACATATTTCTAATTTGCTTCCATTAGCCCCGCCCCCCATGAAGTCGGCCATTTGGAACAATGTGCGTTTCTCATGCATTTTAAGCACATTCTTGCAAACTCCTCCTAGGGGAATGATCGGGAAAATTCCAATTCAGGACAAGTTCAGCCCATATTCAATGTGATGCTAAATTGCGAAGGAATCGTTGATTGCTCAAACGATGAGCTCGTAAGCGAACGGAGAATTTTCCATTTTTGACGATTTACATGTCGCAAATTACTCCAAACTACTCGGATATAGTTTTCCCGATATTTACGAAACGCTGTATGCACATTGCTCTTATCATTGCGGACATATTTCAAATTTGCTTTTATTAGCCCCGCCCTCCAGAAAGTTGGGCATTTAAAAAAATGGGCGTTGATGCAGGAAAAATGGTACCAACACAACTGGCGCACATGCCTAAGATTTCCTGGTCAGAAACAAAGGAACGCCAAGTCAGGTAAACAATTTAGAGGGATGACAAACGGCTCATTTCGGAGGACTGGGGGGGGGGGACCAGCGACCCTCCCCGACACGCCCACGGACGCGAGGGCCCGCTCATCACTGTGCGCACAAGTGCGACCGCAGTTTTAATTATTATTTTTAGTCGCCAACTTTCCTGTTTTTGAGGCCTTTAGGATGCTTCAAAAGTTGTATAATTTTGCACGGACGCCAGGACCGGTAACAATTGCAACATTCTGGAGTCAATGGGTTAAAATATTCCAACCTGCTCACTAGCGCCACCTATCAAAATCCCATTTCGGAATAAATTTACAAAGTCGCACCGTAACTCCGAATGACCTGAAATTCAACCCCTATCCAATATGATGCTAAATTGCAAAGAAAATAGTTGCTAGCTCAAACGGGGAGCTCGTAAGCTAACGGAGAATGTACAATTTTTGACGATTTGTGACCTGCTCCATCGAAATCAGTCGCATTGACCCGAAGACACATTTTGAGTTGTATACACTGCTGGAAAGAGGAGATTCATAGCTTTCTAATGATATCAGGATTGTTTTTGTACTCCAAATATTAAGCAAAATATGTCACATTATATAATGACTGTCACCGAGTCATCATTTTGAGAAAAAAGCCTTTAAAGTTTCCTCTTCTCTGGAATCCATCGATCTGACTGATTATTAGCGGAGCAAATGATAAAAATACTACGGAGGGAAGATATTTTCGTTTGGATTACTGGTCTGGGGGAGGCTCGCGAGTGTGTGTACGTGTATACGTGTGTGTGTGGTTGTGTAATGTTGCATTCGTGTGTATTGGGTTTGTTTCCCGGGGAAACACTCACGAGAAACACGGCTGTTGTTTTGCCTGCTGTGACGCCAAGTTACTCCGTTCTCCGCTTGTAATTATGCCGTTACAAGCTTTCAAAGTTGTATTTATCATCGGAATTTGCCGAAGCCTTTGTTTAATTTAAATCAGATGAAAACAAACTTTAACGGACCCTGCCGTGTTATCTATGATTAATATACACCTTACATTCATAATTTCAGCCGGAGGGAGGGGGGGCGGCACTGCGGAAGAGCAGAGTGGCGAAGGGGAGCCGTCTTCTTCCCTTTACAAGCTTCAAAAATGTATTTATCGTGTGATTTTGGAAATAAAAAAGTTTCATATTCTGAAAGCCAAGACTTTGTTTATTTAAAATCAAACAAAACACCCGAACCCCGAAAAAATATTTTTTTACGCAAATCCACGTTTATTTTGAAATGAGCCGTTGCGACTTCCGACTGATTTCGATAGAGCGGGTCACAAATGAGGAAAAAAAATCCAGAACATCACATTGTCTGATTTTTAAAGAATTTATTTGCAAATTATGGTGGAAAATAAGTATTTGGTCAATAACAAAAGTTCATCTCAATACTTTGTTATATACCCTTTGTTGGCAATGACAGAGGTCAAACGTTTTCTGTAAGTCTTCACAAGGTTTTCACACACTGTTGCTGGTATTTTGGCCCATTCCTCCATGCAGATCTCCTAGAGTAGTGATGTTTTGGGGCTGTCGCTGGGCAACACGGACTTTCAACTCCCTCCAAAGATTTTCTATGGGGTTGAGATCTGGAGACTGGCTAGGCCACTCCAGGACCTTGAAATGCTTCTTACGAAGCCACTCCTTCGTTGCCCGGGCAGTGTGTTTGGGATCATTGTCATGCTGAAAGACCCAGCCACGTTTCATCTTCAATGCCATTGCTGATGGAAGGAGGTCGTCACTCAAAATCTCACGATACATGGCCCCATTCATTCTTTCCTTTACACGGATCAGTCGTCCTGGTCCCTTTGCAGAAAAACAGCCCCAAAGCATGATGTTTCCACCCCCATGTTTCACAGTAGGTATGGTGTTCTTTGGATGCAACTCAGCATTCTTTCTCCTCCAAACACGTCTAGTTGAGTTTTTACCAAAAAGTTCTATTTTGGTTTCATCTGACCATATGACATTCTCCCAATCCTCTTCTGGATCATCTAAATGCTCTCTAGCAAACTTCAGACGGGCCTGGACATGTACTGGCTTAAGCAGAGGGACACGTCTGGCACTGCAGGATTTGAGTCCCTGGCGGCGTAGTGTGTTACTGATGGTAGCCTTTGTTACTTTGGTCCCAGCTCTCTGCAGGTCATTGACTAGGTCCCCCCGTGTGGTTCTGGGATTTTTGTTCACCGTTCTTGTGATCATTTTGACCCCACGGGGTGAGATCTTGCGTGGAGCCCCAGATCGAGGGAGATTATCAGTGGTCTTGTATGTCTTCCATTTTCTAATAATTGCTCCCACAGTTGATTTCTTCACACCAAGCTGCTTACCTATTGCAGATTCAGTCTTCCCAGCCTGGTGCAGGTCTACAATTTTGTTTCTGGTGTCCTTTGACAGCTCTTTGGTCTTGGCCATAGTGGAGTTTGGAGTGTGACTGTTTGAGGTTGTGGACAGGTGTCTTTTATACTGATAACGAGTTCAAACAGGTGCCATTAATACAGTTAACGAGTGGAGGACAGAGGAGGCTCTTAAAGAAGAAGTTACAGGTCTGTGAGAGCCAGAAATCTTGTTTGTTTGTAGGTGACCAAATACTTATTTTACTGAGGAATTTACCAATTAATTCATTAGAAATCCTACAATTTGATTTTCTGGATTTTTTTTTCTCATTTTGTCTCTCATAGTTGAGGTATACCTAGGATGAAAATTACAGGTCTCTCTCATCTTTTTAAGTGGGAGAACTTGCACAATTGGTGGCTGACTAAATACTTTTTTGCCCCACTGTATACATACAGCATCTCCAGCGGTTTCTAAGACAGTTCACAAACTACAAGCCAGAAGCCTTAGCCTGAACGACAGACGCCTTGAAAACAACTTGAATCCGTTTTACTGCCGCTTCAAAGAGTTCAGTCCTGTCACCATCCCCCGCGACACCTCCCAACAGCTTCAGGCTAGAGCCACACGGAGACGAAACGGGTCGTATCCGCTACAGTTCTCTATCTTATAGACGGTTTGTCCACACGAAGCCGACAGGGAAACGTAGATAATGATAACGGGTCCCAAGGTGGGTAGATCTGCGGACGCAACACTCTGGGGGGCCAAACGGCTCCGTGTGTACGCCCTATACGATCATTTCTTGATAACGATGACGCCATAGCCCCGCCTCTCCCCACCTCTGCTGCTCACCCCGGCGTCACCCGCGTCATTGCTGATGTGTTTAGCCAACAACAACAATGGCGGATCACAGCGTTGCTTTCGTGCTCCAGACGCTACTGACCATGATACAGATGTTAGTGCAACATCTACAGCTCCTCTACCACAACCATCAGCAACAAGTGGACATGGCGAACTACATGAACTGTTACATGTTGCTAAATCCACCGTGGAGAATAAACAGAAGGGCAACCAGGCAACCATGCTCGGGGGGTCTTCTTCGCTGCTTTTGGTGTATTTTGTGGCGGAAGTACAGCGCCACTTACAGGCCCGGCATATGTGACCCGCTCTATCGAAATCAGTCGGAAGTCGCAACGGCTCATTTCAAAATAAACGTGGATTTGCGTAAAAAACTATTTTTTCGGGGTTCGGGTGTTTTGTTTGATTTTAAATAAACAAAGTCTTGGCTTTCAGAATATGAAACTTTTATTTCCAAAATCACA
>CALSBZ010016673.1:183076-194269 GCA_943591055.1 Gobionotothen gibberifrons
CATGTGCTGTATGAAGATAGTTTACTTAAGTGGTGAAAGTTGCTAAGTTTTTGAGAATTTAAGAGATGTTAACATTGGCATGCTCAATATATGTGTAGAAATGCCTTGTAAATCACATATTTTGGAATCTTCTGAAATAACATTATATTTTACAATGAAATGCTGATCGAATCTTTCCCTCTTTACCCTTTCCAGTCTACAATGAATTGCAATGTTTGCTACCATTCCAAGATGGTCAGAATGACTTGTATCTAAGATTAAGACACAATGTTCTGTCTATGATCAAATTCAAATAAAGTTGTTAGCGGCTGTAATATTACAGCTTGTTGTGACATAGAAACATTTCAACACTTGAACACATTTCAGTTTGTTGTGAACCAAAAAATACATCCATATTTTGACCCAATTTTAGGTGGGCATACAGCCCATTAGCTACATTGTTAACTAGCAATTTAGCAGAGGCTTGCACTTTGTTTGCAACTCGACTTCCAGCAGTTCCACATTTAAAGCCCCAGTAGTAGCGACATTGTTATTTCCAAAGGTTGTGACCATGTATCACCAGATTGCCCCAACAGAGTTGGAAATACCCCGTCTTTCATCAGTAACTATTGTCAATAACTGACTGATCCTTGCTTGGTTCAGGAAGCCACTTATTTTCTTCTTTTCAGTTGTCCATACAAAGGTCAACAAAGTTTCAGTTTGCAGAAAACAGCATCTAGAGCTAGCCAGTAGAAGCACAAGTGTTACATAGTGATGTCACCACTTTAAGAAAGAAAACAAAGGAGTCCAATTTGAGGCCTTTCATGCAGGGAGGACAACCCAGTCTCATAAAAAAACGTGTAATAACTACGTTGGTCCACAACGTAGGACGTAGTATTTCGACAAAAACGTCTCTGAAATTGTAAGATCCCTACGTTTTTTTTCACCATTCATTCCAATGGCTGGCGTCTATGTCACGTGATCTTCACATTTCTCCCTGCAGAAAAAAAAAACATGGCCGAACTTCGTTTTATTCTCGGTGTAAAATGCCTATTTTAAAGTTAGTTTGGCCATTAAAATGCGTTTTGATGTCATTTGATGCGAGAAATATGAGTTGTTATTTCAGATTATGTGTGCAGTGGATGTACATGATCTTTAGTTTGCTAGTTATTACGAAGATTACTTTTTCATTGTTACCAAGGTGGTTGCTAGGGACGCTGCTATCGATATTATTTCTGTTATGTTGTGTAACTGTTTAATGGTGTTATCTTTATTGCTACTCCCTTCCCCGTCAATGTATAGTGTTGGTCCACAGCGCAAATGTATTAGTTTAGCAAAATCTGCATCTAAAATTGTGCCATAGATACGTTATTTTCCCCTGTGCAATTCCAGTCTCACATCTCACATCACATTGTCATAAACAAATACCGGAAACAGACCGAAAACACTTTATTCCGAGTGTGCTTGCTTTTCTCTTTGGAGCTCATCACATAACGGCATTGTAATACACGGTTCGGCTGCATTAAATATTACATATCTGCCGTAGTTCTCTATTTATAGAGCCCTGATGAGAAGACTTCTAGACAAACATGAGGAACTGCCGCCAACACTGAAAACGTGACGTGGATCATAAATATATCAACAATTAAACAACATCTTACATTTCTTTTCACACAATACGTCTCCTTGCAGTATCAATACTAATTCGGCTGACTTTTATATTTGATCCAATTGGTAGATGGGCTGTATTTACATCATAAACGTGCACAGCTGGAACACCTAGTGGTTAAAGCATGTTATTGAATTTCATTATATTATTAGATATTAATAGGATCCCTATAAAGTATATTCATTACTCGTTATTCTCTACTAATAGTTAATTAAAGACTGTATATAATGACTATTTTGCACATCCCTTTCAAGATTTCAAGATTTTCTAAGGTTTATTGACATATCATATACACAAACGGTGTAGTTATGCAATGAATGAAAAACTTGGGTCGCAGGTTCCTCAACAGTGCATTTGTGTATACCTCCAGCAATGTTAACTATGTTGAAGCACTTATTTTAACTGATATTATACATATGTATTATACTCTTATAAGATGTATGTAGATAGTATAAGAAATGTGCAGAATATGACAGTTTAATGGTGGAGGTATACACAAATATTGATAGATGTAATGCACTGTTGAGGAACCTGCGACCCAAGTTTTTCATCTCCGGCCTTGTCAGGTATTGAACAATCAATAAATAAAGAACACAGAATTATTAAATATAAAACACAGAATTTGTGTGATTATACTAAATGATTTACAAATAAACACCACTGCATATTTACAACTATTACACATGCTGATGTAACGCAAATGTTTCCAACTTGGGATTAATAAAGTATATCTTATCTTAAGATGATCGATGGCGACTGCCATATTTGCAAAGGTTGCCTCTGAACCTTGACAAGTGCATGTTTCAGGCTTATCAATGAACAACAGGAGGGGTCACAGACATAAGACCAGCTGTTAAATAAAGCTCTTCTGACCTTAGCTGTCATGTGGGTATATATTAATGCTGCCCATTATGGGCACAAGCTATTTTCACTCATTTATTAATTATATGTTTTAAATTTGAGTGTTTCCTATCCCCTAAACCTCCAGGGATGTTCACAGTTTAATACTGGCAACTTCTTATTATGGGAAATACGTCTTTTAAAACTACAACTCCCAGTAGAGACGTGCCATAGAATAGAACATGTTGCGAAACACACAATAGCCAGCGTGTGTAGTTCTGGGGACGGGGTGGGGGAGGGGGGGACGGGGTGGACCCGTTCAAAAACAATGGTGACATCACTTACACGACTCTGGGATTTGTAGTCTTTCTAGTTGCGTATTTTTCATAGTCTTATATTTCAACTGTTTTACGACAAAATGTGACTTTTTTTACATGGAAAGGATTGTTTAAGATTGACAAACATCATATGTGTAATTCGTGGCACAATTCAAACGGAATCAAAAGATAACGTGTATCTCTCCATTGACTTCAATGTATATTTTTCCGCTTCCGGGGTCCCATGAGCTCCCTCGGAAGGGGAGGGACTTCGCTCGGACTCCAACTTGTGTTTATTAATCAAACAAATAAATAAACACAAGGATAATTATGTGTTATTGTTGACGGGGAAGGGGGTAGCAATAAAGATAACACCATTAAACAGTTACACAACATAACAGAAATAATATCGATAGCAGCGTCCCTAGCAACCACCTTGGTAACAATGAAAACGTTGTATAGACACAATTTCCTGAAGTAATCTTCGTAATAACTAGCAAATTAAAGATCATGTACATCCACTGCACACATAATCTGAAATAACAACTCATATTTCTCGCATCAAATGACATCAAAACGTATTTTAATGGCCAAACTAACCTTAAAGGAGGGGTAGGTAAGTTTGAGAAACCGGCTCGAGATACACTTTTTGTTATATTCCATGGAATGCTCTTAATATCCTGATAGCAATGCATATTCTAAGTGCTTTGAAAAAAAATCCATAAAAAAAATTCATCTGTGGAAGCCGTAATACTGTAAAAACTACGACCAATTATTTTAGCCGGGCCGGCTAAAAAAACTGGTTGGCCGACCTGTCTGTCAGCCTTCAATCTCGTGCACACACACACACACACACACACACACACGTGCAGTCATTGCACGCCGTTATTGGGCGTGTTTCCCGTGAGCTCCTCGGTCAGTCCTCCTGCAGCGGGGCTGAGCTCTGCAGGAGGACGCGTTCACCATGGCAGAGTTTGCTTGAACATCGTCTACCGGTCGCAAAAGAAAAACTGTAATGGAGCAAATTATGAAGAAAAAGAAAGTGGAAACTAGGAGAAGTCAAACCAGAGTCAATATCGGAGTTGCTTTCCAACTATGGCGACTATTTACGGAGCACACCGAGCTGATATGTAACGTTACCGCAGCCTGCTCTAGCTGACGTAACATTTGTAATACATTATCACAAAACAAACATGCTAGCTTCAAAAATATAAGCACTGACAATAACTGTGTTATACATTTGTTTTATATTCATTATCATGATCTTGTGCACGTTCATGTGTGTTTGAGGAGGTGCTCTGTAGGAAGTCTGAAGGAAGGGGCGGATTCTTTTCGGTTTGTGTACTTTGGAATTTTTGTGCAGCCGAGGCGGTTTCTCAAACTTACCTACTGCTCCTTTAAAATAGGCATTTTACACCGAAAATAAAACGAAGTTCTGCCATGTTTTTTTTTTCTGCAGGGAGAAATGTGAAGATCACGTGACATAGACGCAAGCCATTGGAATGAATGGTGAAAAAAAACGTAGGGATCTTACAATTTCAGAGGCGTTTTTGTAGAAATACTACGTCCTACGTTGTGGACCAACGTAGTTATTACACGTTTTTTTGTGAGACTGGGTTGGAGGAGCAGTGTGTGGGAGAGAAACCCCCTCTGGAGGGAACTTTGGGATTTTAGCCTTTTCTGACTTTTACATGCACAGAAACCTATAGAACACACTACAGGAGAGGGGAAATCCTTTGTGGCGCTTTAACGATAACTTGGTACACGTTATCAGTAAGATTCTTTGTTGACTCAGATAAAAAAGAACATTTCATGGTGTGAAATGCAGATGTTTTGTGTAACATGGGTCATTTTCTGCTGAGGGTTTCTAATCTTAGATCCTCTCTGGTGTAATGGACCACCCATCAGCATGGTGAAGACAGTTTTTATTTTAGTGTATCTTTGTCTGATAAATACCAATTGTCAAGCATAGAGTTTACATTTCTATACAGTGTCAGATGATGACACTAACAGTATTATCTATTTTGTATACTTACTTGATTTTTGTACACTACAATTATGATATAAAAAGCAAACATAAACAACATATTACTGTGAAAATGTTGATTTAAGATCATTCCACCTGTAAAATGATCATGCTAGTTCTCTTCAATGCTGCCGAGTTCATGTCATCCAAACCTGCAGCTCTGTGCAAGTGAATGTCATCTTATCATGATGAGGTGGTCTTCGACAAACCAAAATGCTCTTCTGCCTCTGTTTGGTAATGTTGAATGTCGCACTGCCCTGAGCTTCCACTCTGTCCAGTTGTAAGCAAAGCGAGAGTTTCCCAAGCCCCTTGGTGCCCTGGCGCGGGACACCCTCCCAGAGCTGCTCTCCCCCACCGGCTTGACTGCCTGCTCTTCTTGGCAGCCAAACAGCCAGGGGAGGATCAAGATGACCGGGCGGCTGAGATAAGGGCAGCATGAAGTTCCCCACATTACCTCACCCGATAAGGAAACCAGCGGAGAGAGAGAGAGGCAGGCTGGGAGGAATCCTCTGAACGAACAGTGATGCACAGAGAGGCAGACACACTTCGTTGGGTTTTTAGTGGTCTGGGTGGAACCGCTACCCACAGACGCCTTTTGAAGTCAACAGATGCTTGAACATAATGGTCCTCAGTAGAAATAGAAACATGTGCACAGACTTTTAAAATGTCCTGGATGTAAAGAAGACCTCAGACTATTTGTTCTTTAGAGGATTTACCAGAGCAGTTGGTGGATGATACAAACATCTTCAACAAGGGAGAGCAAGCTTCCATCCTGCCAATTCAAATAGACTGAAGAAAGTGAAAAAAAACTTGAGGAGAGTCTGCTTCAGCACTGATGGCGGGGAATCCTCTGGAAAGTCTTATGTCGGTTTCAGCAAACCATCAGCTTGTGTCCAACTCCGCCGCTCAGCCCTGGAGGCAGCAGCCTGGGAGGGGGGGCGGCCCAGCATCCCCACACAGGCAGAGCACACGCAGGAAGTGGGTGAGTCTGAAACCTTCAAAAGGTCCCTGGTTAAAGACACCAGCGGGATATTGCACAACCTTCTGAATTATTACTACCATAATTACCAAGACATAAAAGTAATAATTAAAGCAAAAAGGATGAAACTAACTAATGTTCTTGAGTAAAATGTATTTTGTATTTATTTTCACATTGAATCTTTCAGCAATTCACTGTGACAATATGCAACTTGTAGCAAAATGTATTTTAGAATGAACAAATGATGATATATTTTACTAATATACTTTTTTTGAAAGTAAGTAAAAGGATGTTGCTAAATTAACTGTTCATTTAATAAATGTTTTCTATTACTAGGTTTGATTTGATTGTTCCACCCTGTGCTGCAGGCGCAGTCTGTGTTTGGGTCCAGGTTAAACTCTGGTTCTTGTGGCGAGTCTGCAGTTCGGTCTGGGACAATGAGGGGTCAGCACTCTCCAGAAAATGCAGCACGAGAGAGGAGCCGTGTTCGGAACCTACGACAGGCCTTCCACAGCCTTCAGGTACACTGGACATACATCAGTCCCTTCCCAGTATTCTCATTCATTATTCGGCACTCCCTGCCCATTTGTGTTTCATAACCTGCTTCCATAATGGTGTTGAATTCACATTTATGAATTAATTCTGAACAATGAGGGGCTGTGGACTACAGAAACATTACATGTTACTTGTTAGATGCTTTTATCCAAAGCGACTTACATACTCAATACTGTGGGCAATCCCCACAGGAGCAATTTGGGGTGAAGTGTCTCAGGGACACAACGACATGCTGACTGCAGTGGAGTTTGAACCTGTGACCCCCTGATCCGAACACCAAGGCTCTATCCACTGCGCCACATGCCTCCCACAAACACTCATTTGAACAACAAACCTAAAACCTTAACAACAGGTAGCATTACAAAAATACATAAACTGTCTTTCATTTTGTAATTTGAATTAGCATAAACCAAGACTCCACAGAACCTCCTTATGAGGTGGACTGATTTGGGGATATGATTAAAAGCAGCTATAGTTTAATATTAGAAAGTGCAGATAATGTAAATAAAGGAACTCCAGTAAAGAAATATGTAAAAACATGTTCACTATATTTACTGGCAATCTTTTTCAGATATGTCCAGACATCCAGCTCTCATTGTGTTGAAGAGGGACGTTTGATCATGGGCAATGGTCGAATGTAACCAATTCATATACTTTAGTATTGTACTTAGGTGCTAACTTGAATTACTTGTAAGCAAGGCTAATGGCCCCGATGGCACCTCTCAACTGTCCGAGGTCTTCACTGAGATTTTCAACCTTTCTCTGGGCCAGGCTGTTGTCCCCACATGCCTGAAGATGACAACTATTGTGCCGGTGCCCAAAAAATCTGCTGCATGGAGTCTGAACGATGTACGCCCTGTCGCATTCAGCCCCATAAGCCAAGTGCTTCGAGAAAGTCCTCGGTCACGTTAAGTCCAGACCAAAAGCTGCAGACACACCCTATGAACATAAATGGATCTGAGGTAGAACAGCCGCTTTCACATCAAGTACTTAGCCGTACTTAGTGCCAGCACTTAGTACCCCCATGGAACTAAGTACAGATCGCGTTCACACCGGAATAAGTTCCCTGAGGGAAGATTACGCAAATGAAGCCGGTGACGTCACTTCTTCTTCTTCTGCTTTGGGTTTACTGGCAGGCCGCAAACCACGGCGTATACTGCCACCCGAAGTTCCCGGCCGGAAGTACCCGGAGTTGGGGACTGGCTGGGACTCCCAGCAGCTTCTACTGAAGCCTTCCGAGGAAATCGCCAGAACGCCGACACCTCCTCATCTCCACCGCTCCCATGTTTTTTTTTGTGTTGCCATAAGTTATTCTCTCTCCGTTGGTGCGCGGGGCTAATGCTAATGCTAATCATGCTAATGCCATCAAATACAATGGCGGCTTCACATAACTTTTCAGAGTTTTACCGTGGTTTGCAATTCGCCCAGCCAATCTAAATTGGTACTTTCCCACCCCCAGGATAGTACCACCTCTCTAGCAGGCACTAAAAATGGGGGTAAAAGTTCTCGGAACGAAGTACTCTTTTTGTTTGGTGTGAACGCAAAATTCCAGGCACTATCGGAACTAAACGGGAAAAGTACGGGGAAAAGTACGGGGAAAAGTACTGCGGTGTGAACACGCTTAACGTGTCTCAACCTTCAATTTCCTCAGCGTCCACATCTCTGATGATCTCTCCTGGTCTTTCAACACCTCCAGCCTTGTATAAAAGGCACAACAACGCCTGTCTTCTCTGTTAGCGCCGTGTTATGCATGCCCACTGCACCTCGCGGGAGCGCACACAGCGTAAAGCCAAAACTCACAGACATTTCAATGATTTGTACGGCAAAATTAGGTTTGGAAAGGTATCATTTCCTTTTTGGTGGGCATGCATAACACGGCATAACACCGGAGCCTCGCTGCGGGGAAACTTTGGCACTGAGTTTGTTCTAATCCGTCAAAATGACGGACTGCTTTCAGATTTTTAGGGTTAAAAAAAATCTGTCATAGACGGAAAATATTCGGTTAACGCGACGTCTGGTACCAGCCCACCTCCACACTCCCCTTTGAATGTCATTGGGCTCCAACCCACAGCACCTCACACTCAGGGACCTATCACATACTATCAGAGACAAGTACGGGCACGAGCAAAAAATAGGACTCAAGAGCACAACCAGGCAAAAAGGTCTTTAGTCAAGCGTTTAAAACAGGCAATGATCAAAAAATGTACTGACTGGAAGCAACGAAAAACAACCAACTATGTTGGCGGAAAACTACTAAAGAAGCAACATAAAAAAAAAAAAACTAGGTTGGTACAAATGCTAAGCAGCTAGAACAATAGCTTACGTCAGGAGAGAAACATGGAGCACTTTCTGCTATACAGACAAGACGAACAGGCACTGACCAAGGAAACAACACAGACTAAATACACAGGTGAGGAGTGATGAGTAGGGACAGCTGAGGCTCATTGAGGCCAGGCAGGTGATTAACAGGGAGTGAAAATACACAGGTGAGGGAGTGAGGCGATCAGCCAGGGCCAGGATGTGACACACAGTATTTGCAATATCTGAATTTAGTTTTTATTATAAAAGAAGTATTAAATATGCATTACAACTGTATTTAACTTTAACTTAAACCTTCTCTTTATGCCTCTAAAAATGCATTCTACAGATATTTATTAATATTCATACATGTATGTACATTACTACAACATTGTTTGTAATGTGAATGTATTGAAACCTCATGCACTTGTCTACTCTTTGCACTGGTTGGATGCATTTCATGTAATCTTTGCAATGAAAATATAGTGTAATCTAATCTAATCTTTACTTGATTATTTGTTCCATGCCAGCATAAACTTCTACCTTACTAATTCAAAATATTGTACTTTGAACTTCACTACATTTATAAAATTAGGATTTATTAAAACGTATAAAATATGATGGTGTTTTTATGAATACATACAATACATGAACAGGATAGTCAATTATAGACTATTGAGAGAAATGTAGTATTTATAATTATTTCAAATATTTAAGTAAGTCATTTCAGATATATTGAGGCCTCAATTACACGTTATTTTTAACTTCATTTTGCTGAGTATTACTTACTTGCACATAAGTTACCTTTTCAATGCAATAGAGTATTTGTACAGTTTAAGTAAAGGATCTAAATTATTATTCTATCACTGATCATGGGATGAGGAGAAGAGCTGGTGGCTCAGGAGTAAAGATCAGTTTTTTCAAAATTGTGTAGACACAATTCTTGGAACAACTCTTCACACACACTATTTCTAAAACTCACACAAAATGCTACAAACATGTATGGTCGGGGTCCTTTGGAATTGAAGGCTAATGAATTCAGTTGAGTGTATAGACAGTTGTAAGCTGATTTGATCCTCTGTCCACAGGCGGCTCTGCCCTCAGTCCCACCTGACACCAAACTGTCCAAGCTGGACATTTTGGTTCTGGCTACTAACTACATAGCTTTCCTAACGGAGACATTGGACCAGGGACGGACGCAAGCTGAGCACACCTTGCCCTCCCAGCCGGGGGGAAATCTGCATCCTGTTAAGGTGCAATCATGCTGAGTGCATTACACTGAATGCTGCTCTCAGAGAGGAGATTATATGACTTGCTGATACATAAATGATTATCCACTTTGGACACTGTTATTGGGACAAGCCCTATCGCACAGAAAGATTGGATAAAGATGCAACTGTACCTATACCAACAGCTGTGCATCATGTCAGGTGGCTGAAACATATATTATATTCTTTTAAAATATTTAAGTCATTGCAAGGACAAATATTGTAGAAATCACCCTAATGCTCCATAGGTCTAGGATACGCCTGAACACATTATATATATATATATATATACAGTACATATATATATATTTCTTTATTTAATATAGGAAAACACATCACTGTGAGTCGACTACTGTAATGGCTCAGGGCCTTCACTGGGGCTGTGACCGAGGTCCCCTTCTCTTCTGAGGTAGGTTGGGGCTGCCTGTGACTTTAGGGGAATACTAACTGTAATAAAAACAACCGCCAAGAAGACATTGATGCAGGTATTCTTTCAAGGTTGGGTAGCCTGTGTGTAGCACGAGAGATGTAACTTGGGACAAAAGTGGCATATATGTTGCTATGGGTTGTTTTTGCGTTTATCAAATATCATGGTGCTATTTCTATTTGCATTAAGAGATAACCAAATGATGTTATTTCTCTCCTCAGAAGTGGCCCATGCGTTCCCTGCTCTATTGTGGCAGCGTGGCAGAGCTGCTTTCAGGAGTCCCAGTCAATCAGACGCCTATTCCCGGACAGGATGGAACACACCCCCTAACCCCCCGCCAAGAAGTAAACAAAGAGTGATAGCTAAGAGGGGTCATTACTTTCCCCCTTCTCAAATGTTAATCAGCTGCCATTGGGAGCAAAATAAGCTTCTATCTGAAGTATGTCTTTATCTGTCAGTAAGAAGCTTCCTTCCTTCTACATTCATTCACTGTAATGTAAAGTATGTTGCTTAGGCTCTGCAGTTTAACTTTAAGAACACTACAGAAGAAAAAAAATCTAAACTTTTGAGCAATCAAAAGTAAAAGGAAGGCAAATATTTACATATGTTGGATGGAGATGGCAATATGCAGTTACAATCACATTTTGAGCCAAGGCTGTTGAAAAAGTATACAGTAAACCTTTTCTCATTTCATTATTTCATTCAAGAATTGGCAACAGCTTATTTTTCTTTATTCCTGTGACTATTATGTTTGTATCTGCAAAAGCCTGTGTGTGTGTGTGTGTGTGTGTGTGTGTGTGTGTGTGTGTGTGTGTGTGTGTGTGTGTGTGTGTGT
>CALSBZ010016673.1:197507-209488 GCA_943591055.1 Gobionotothen gibberifrons
CACACACACACACACACACACACACACACACACACACACACACACACGTGTATATCTGTTGATCAGTGTGTGTGCTCCTGTTGGCAGGTCAAAGAAGGTGATCAAGTTGGTTCCTGAGTATCTGCTGAAGAAGAGGAAAGCATACCAGGCCATCAAAGCCACTCAGGCTAAGATAGCACTGCTCGAGAAGAGAAAGGTAAGAGAGCAGGCTGTAAGAAAGTGTTAACAGTCACGTGATGCAGGCTCAACTGTGCATACTACTTGTTTTTAATGTACTGCTGGATATTTCCATGTTTCCCATGTCTACACCATTCCAGATATCAAAAGGAAAACCATTAAAGTTCAAACGATTAGAAGATTTCTTGAAAGACAGCCACAGGAAACATCGTGATGAAACTCGCATCCAGAGGAGTCAGCAGCGCCCCCCCGGGCCCCTGCCCCCCGCCAAGAACAGGCTGGCCTTCGCTGTGCGCATCAGAGAGTGAGTACTGTCAGAGGATTGTCCTGCCTCCTGTGGCTATAACATTCAGGACTTCCCTTTTTAAGGTTGAGTGTCGATTAAATGCAGCTTGTTTTAAATTTGACTTGAAGGTAGGGTAAGTAAGAATGGAGAAACCAGCTCGAGTGCGCTAGAATTTTGAAAGTACACAGCCGAAAAAAATCTGCCCCTTCCTTCAGACTTCCTTACAGAGCCCCTCCTCCAACACACATGAACACGCACATGACCAATGAGGGCACGAGATAAGTTTGTGCACAGATGGAAGGCTGACAGGCAGGTAGGCCATCCAGTTATCTGACCTGGGCCGGCTCAGATGATTGGTCGTGCTTTTTACAGCGCCACGGCTTCCACAGATGAAATATTTGTATATATTTATTGTCATAGCATTTAATGTATTCATTGCTATCGGGATGTTAAGAGCATTCCATGGAATATAACAAAAAGTGTTTCTGAAGTGAATTACCTACCCCACCTATTTAATGAAGAATACAGCATCTTCAAAAAGACTGGAGATTAACTTGACGTATGCCCCAAGCCAAAGTGGATAGTAAGAGAAACTCTGTGCACCTTTTTAAGGATGTCACAATTCTAAAACCAACCAAAACTCAAAGAGTAATATGTCGTGTCAACGTCTCCGGTCTCACCTCCTGCCAAGAGATATATTTTTGTTATATTGTCCATAGTGCTATAAAACGTGACTCTCACACAGAGTGAGAAACTACCCCACAAACTACCGCGGTTTCCCTCTAGTGCAGGGGTTCCCAACCTTTATTGTGCCAAGGACCGGCAGATACATTAAAAAAAATGTGTGGACCGGTTGTCAATTTGAACTGATTTGTATATTTACTTCATTAAATGGCTGCACTTCTCAGAGGCTGCCTCCTGATGCTGCAGCCATTTAATGAAGTGAAGGAGGTTTTACAAATAAAAAAAATAGCTCTACACCCCTGGCGGCAATGTCCTTAAAATGAAGTCAGAGTTCGAAATATATCTCAAATAATGTATGCACTGCCATTTCCCCACATAAATACAGTCTGCGATGAAACGGTTGTCTCCTGTGTGCTCCTCTTCCTATTGGCGCACCGGTAACTTTCTCTGCGCCCGAGGGGCTCAGACCTTATGCTAACCAATTTTGATTTATTTTGTATGTTTTGGATGAAATAATATGACTGGTATATGTGCAAAAATAAAAATTGGAGGTTGGGAACCCCTGCTCTAGTGCACACAGACAGTGCTGCTGCTTCCAGCCCTCAATAAATAATTTAACGACTGTCTTGCAGCTAACTGCAAATGCTACAGTCAAGGTGCCCAATCTCCACTACTCATGGTCCGCATGTATCTTTTTTCTACAGCAGCCTACTGCTCCTACAAAGAGTGTACGCTGCAAGCCACAGCCAAACCATGCCTGACTTTTCACAGCGATGGTGTCTGCTGCACAAAAATGTTCCTGAATTAGTTCTTAATGTGGGTTGAGATTGAAATGCCGTCTATGGTTATGATTTGTTTATTGAAATATTTTAATGTAGTGCTATGTTAATTCCCAGTCCGACTCATCTATTGCAGTAGCCCACTGTGGCTCAGTGGGCTACTGCGTTGATCTTCAGATCAGGGGAGCACTGGTTTGAGTCCCACTGCAGTCTGCATGTCATTGTGTCCTTGGACAAGACACTTCAGCCCAGATTGCTCCTGTGGGGTTTGTCCACTATACCAGCGGTTCTCAAACTGTGGTCCGCGGACCACTGGGGTACTGCAGGTGGTCCGTGGAAAAAAGCTAAATAAAATCCACTTTTTATTATCAAGGATTTTTCGGGGACCACCTCATGTGACTTGCTCTATCAAAATCAGTCGCATTGACACGAAGACACATTTTGAGTTCTATACACTGTTGGAAAGAGGAGATTCCGAGCTTTCTAATGATATCAGGCAGTGGTCGTTGGCCTCATCGGACATTTATGAGAGAAAATCACAAGACACCAGCCTTGTAACCCCTCCCCTGGCGCGAGCGGAAATATGATTGGCGGCGATTTCATTTGAACGGGACGGAGCAAAACGAGAAGCATCCGGACTTAAAGTAATCAGTAAAGAGGAAGAGCGACTTACTGTAGACGGAAGGAACGAGGTATTTGAAGTCTACAATGACAGAGAAGAGACTGTCAAGTTTGGCTGTACTCGGCATTGAATCAAAACGCACTAAAGCTTTGGATCTTAATCAGTTTGTGAGGCATTTTGCTGAATAGAATGGTAATCGCCGCATCATAACAGTGATTGACAGCTGATAGGAATAAGATGATTGTTAATATTACATATTAATTCAGACAAACATCAATGAGACAGTTAAATAATGTACTTATTGCTGCAGTCTGCATATATTTGGTACCCCTGGTCTAAGAGTGAAACAAACTCATTCAGTTATTGTTCAGTTAAAATGCATTCAATTATGTCTGCCACCTTATATATTTATATTTTAAGGCTTTACTGATGTGCCAAAATAATGTCACCTATTGTTATTCAGTTAAAATATTATATGACTGCGATTAAATCAACATACTTCTACCCCTCAAAATCTCCTGTCACCCTCTTGCCACCCCATGAATATTTGTCTAGATCCACCCCTGAGTAGGCTATACTTTTCGTTACGTTTATTTAATAAGTTAATTTCAGGACAACTTTGGGAATTTTGTTTGTTTGTTTTGAGATTTAAATAGATTTTGAAAGTGGAGATAGAGAGAGAGAAGCAGCACTGTCTGCTTAGTTGCAATACTGTAGCTCAAGCCTTTATGCAACTTAGGCCTATACATTGTTTATGTTACTTATATGCCTGTGTGTCCATGGTTTTGAGTCTGTGCGTGTTGAGCGCAGCGCCGTCTGCTTTTTGCAGTATAGTAACTAAAGTAGGACTAAGCATACCGGTAGTTTTTGTAGACCTGTCTGCCCATTTTGTGCGTGCGCACTTGTGGCATTGTTTGGGATGACCTCATTAAAATAGTGTCCGCCGTCCTCTTTGAGAAACATACACAACGCAGACAGACACCGGTCACAAAAGTATCAGATAGGCTTCAATTTACTTTTGATTGTCTATAATTAACTATAATAAAATATCTGCGTTTTAACACTACGTTTATATATGTACTTATTTTTACGGTTTGCATATGAGGTGGTCCGCGAAAATCCTTGATAATAAATAGTGGTCCGCATAAACAAAAAGTTTGAGAATCCCTGCTCTATACTGAATGTATGTAAGACGCTTTGGATAAAAGTGTCTAACAAAAGACATGTGATGGAATATTATACATCTCATTCTATTTTGTTAATCTTGATGATGCTCTCCTGTTAGGATTAAAGGTGTCAGTCCAAAGGTGATGAAGATGATTCACATGTTGAGGCTGAGGAAGATCTTCAGCGGGACCTTTGTCAAAATCAACAAGACCTCGGTAGCAATGATGAAGATGCTGGAGCCTTATGTGGCCTGGGGGTGAGTGATGAGTTACTGAAATGCTAAGCGTAGTTTTCTTTTGTTTTGCTTATAATAAACCTATGTAATTTTTCCAACAGATTTCCCAACTTGAAGTCTGTTCGTGAGCTCATCCTGAAGAGAGGACAGACTAGGGTTGGCCGGAGGAGAGTTCCTCTCACAGACAACACCTTCATTGAGCAGCACATGGGTAAGTCTCTTCCTCAGCCACATGATGATGGCAGGCTCACCACCAGCACACACATCAGCAGGGCTCAACGCTAACTTTTAAAAGTGGTTGCCAGGCTGGCAACCAGGCATCAACTTTTGGTTGCCAAAACTGAAAATACGGTTGCCATTTTTAGTCACCTTATATTTTAAATAATTAAGATACTATACAGATTATGTGATTATGTGATTATATTTGTATGCCAATATTTTCCTATGGTAAAGTTTCGTTTTGCACTTTTATTTTGGTAGTAATAAGATCGGGACTCTTATTTTGAAGGAACTTTTACTGGAAGTGAATGGACAACGGAACAGAGCAAAATGTACATATATTTTGCCTCCCAAGACTGTACAAATGTCCTCTTTGCTTTTCGTTCGGGTTCACCTTGCGCTTTATCAGTTGAATCACTTTGAACTTTTTACCCCACAGTCAAACAACTTAATTTACTTCGCCTTTTTTTGTAAAACAAACACACGGCGCACGTGAGTAAACGAGCATCGCTTTCTGGCTCCGTCACACCAATGCACGTGCAACTTAAGTATCAGGTTCCGACTGGTCACAACAATAATTAAATATCACTCTTAATACAACAAATAATTAACATTTATCTATTTTGGGGTGCACATTTTGCTGTCCTTATTTCTTTCTGAATGGTTGCCAATGGCAACCGTTACTGTCGAGCCCTGCATCAGGCTAAAGTTTCCATCATGCTCATCAGTGAGTGCTAACCACTGATTGTTACATTCGATCCACTCAAAGGATCATTTAAAGCAGGGGTCGGCAACAGGCGGACCGCGGTCCGGACCCAGACGCCGACCTATACGGACCCGGACCTATAATCAATACATTAATAAGGGATTTCAATTTTTACGGGGCGATTCGATTTTAACCTGTTAAGCCCCACTGACCCGGTTCCAGGCCCGAAATCGCGTCATTTGCAGGAAACAACGTCTAAGGAACCTTAATATTTAATAAACTATGAATATTTTATATCCATATAACGAGGAAAAACTGATTTAACTGATACTTTTCATTTTTATTCTCCAAAAAAAACACACAATGCTATCACTGACCCTCTGAATTAGCCCAGAGCGAAAAATGCTAACCTATTACCGCACTGAAAATCACTCCTAGCTCCCTTATTACTTATCCTAGCTCTGCACATCCAACACATCGTTTATGATCGTAAAGACACAGAATCTAACGGTGCCCACCTCAACACTGAAAGATGCAAACTCGCGACGTTATCAACAAAAACGTACATTAAAACATGTGGCGCTAGGTAGCCAAAAACGCTAACATAGCTTACCTTGGTCTTTGTCTGGTCAAAACTAGTCTTCAATGGCATTAAAACGATAAAAACAATGCTGTAGTTAATCCATAGGTTAATATCCAATGTGACTGTGTCCCCTTTGAAATGTTCTGATAATCCAAAAGCAATAAAACTGCTTTTCAGTTTCTAGAAATCAGAGCAGGGAGATTCCTACGCTCTAATGCAAGCTTGCATGCACGAATACGCCATCTTTTTTTTTTTTTACACGAGTGTGTCTATTGGCTCTCACGGTCAGAAAGAGATATCACATGTCAAAATCGAGCAAGGGGGGCCAGAGATATGAAAAATCCACCCAAATGACCCCAGAAGAGGTTTTTTTTTGCTAAATCTGTCTAAAAAGGTCAAATATCACTTGTTTTGCATCAATCTTGATACAGGGTACTTATTATATGTTGTACTTTGTATTCCTAAAGCTTTTAGTCTACTAACCCATCATCCAAGGTTAGTTTTCACTATAAATACAAAATATTTAATCTACAGTTTTTTACCATGTTCAATCTGAATTTTCTTTAAAATAAAAAACATCTATATTGATTCTGACTTTTCTACATCCAACTCACAGGTTTATCATTACTTTGAGAAAAAAGATTATTAATTTAACCCTTTTTAGAAGGGAAGATATGGTCATTTGTTCTGGGAATGTCATTTTCGACCCTGAAACCTGAAAAACAGGCTTGGGGCTTAACAGGTTAACCGCCGCCGACAGGGGGCGAAAGAGACGAGTGAGCGATACAGGGAGAGAAACACAGAAGAAGAGACGAGAGAGCGATACAGGGAAAGAAACACAGAAGAAGAGACGAGAGAGTGGCAGATAGAAGCGGAGAGGAAAGTAAGTGAAGAGAATAATTAGCGATACAGGGAGAGGAGAGTCAACAGGCGTGTGACAAATAATTACACATGGCGCTCTCCAAGAAGAGGAAAGTGGACAGTGAGAACAGAGCTTTTAACCCTGAGTGGACAGACTCATTCATGTTCATCCTGCCCACTGGGAGCACCGATACTAATGAAACGGAGGAATCGTAACGTTTTTAACGGCAGGGTATCGCGGTACCTTTCAAGTATCGGTACACCGTGCAACACTAGATGAGAACATGTCAGGTATTCAGTGAGGTCAACCCCGAGAAACCTAAAGCTGCTGACTCTCTCCTCTGTATTCCTTATGATTGTGATGGGGGGGCGTGTCCTTCTGTCCCTTCTGTCTTCATATCATCCACAATCAGCTCCTTGGTTTTGCTGACATTGATGGAGGTTGTTCTCATGGCACCAAGATATCAGGGTTCTGTCCTCCGCTCTGTACGCCGCCTCGTTGCCGTCGGTGATCAGGCCGGTAACGGTCGTGTCGTCAGCAATATAGTATAGCATCGAGCAAATAGTTGTAAAGGTTTACATTAAATAAATAATATTGTTCATCTATTGACGCAGAATAAGGAAATGTAATGTTTGTATTTTTATGTCTTTAATAACAAGTTTAGGGTTTAGACTGGCTAATGAATTAAGTTTAAAACAATTATAAAGAGTGGAATAAAAATAATTATATTATTAAGCTGTATGAATAATACAGAAGGTGTTAAGCATTTCTTCATAGCTTGTATTTGCATGTTCGGTCTGTCCGTTTGACACTCCCATTACTCAACTCCTCTACCACTTTTCCCCAGGTAAACATGGTATCATCTGCTTGGAGGACTTGATTCACGAGATCTACTTGGTTGGTAAAGGCTTCCGGGCTGCCAACAACTTCCTGTTGCCGTTCAAGCTGTCAGTGGCTCGTCACGCTGCCAAGGATAAGGCTGGGCTTCTGAAGGACCTGGGAAATCCTGGATTTCGCAATACAGACATTAATGCTATCATCAGACAACTCAACTGAGGGACCAATGCAAGATGGACACTGCCGAATCTATAAGGATGCTTTATTTCTTACCAAGCAAATGCCAACAAAACAAGATATAAAAAAATGTGTTTGGTTTGTTTATTTGGCAGAGAAGCTCATGTATTTCACCCCGAGTCCTATTTCATATAAATATATCTGTAAGGCCTTTTTTCTGGTTCCAAGCTGAGAGACATCACAAGGAAATACAAGTCAGACTGGACTCGCAGTCCATCTGTCAAAAAATCATTTAATAGTTTTCAGTGTGTTGATATTGGTTAACGATTGTTAATATGTTGTATTTACAATAAACCCTTTTTTTTCCAATGAAATAATATATGTTTGACACAAGATGAGTTGTCACTGGTTTCCACAGGGGACCTGATCTGTGGATTCCCTGCTCCACTGCTAGCCCAAATGTATAATACTACTCTATACTCACCTATAGATTTGATCAACGGGAAAGCAACGTTACATAATGGTTTCCTTAACGGCAAAAAAACAACACATTGATTAGGATTAGGGTTTATTATTATGAGGAAATGGGGCAGTAGATGGCGATGTTTTCACAGCCTCCTCCCCTGGTGTCAGTGTCACTACATTCAATGAGACCTGAGTCAGCAGGGAAGTTGAGGGGGATGCAGCTGCGCTTCAGCGGTGCGCACTGGGACTGAGGAGGAGGAGGCGGTCACTGAATGATGTGCTCCCTGGTCGACGATATTCCTGTCAGATGGATTTGGAAAACAACAGGTAAGAAAGAGAAGGTGGTGTGTTGGTGTTCTGCAGACCGTCATTAAATCTACCAAATAAAGGACTTGCCATGGAGATTTATTTTTCTTTTACTATGATGCTCTCTGCCCCCAGGAGCAGCGGTTAACACAGACTGACGTCATGAATAAGATGAACCGACCACGTTCACTTGATGTCATCCAGTTTCAATCACAACAAACAGACAAGCGTTGTCTTGACTAAACTGCAAGGTTTATATTCAGTGTAGTTGAAACAACTGGCAGCACGTTTTCCGCTGGTGAGGGCTAGTTTACGAGGAGCACGTGAAGGCAGCACCCAGTCGGGTGTCAAGGAGAGTGGGCGGTCCTTCACCGCATGACCCCACGCGCACATCCCATCGAGTATCCCAGTGATGTGCTGTCTCGATGCCGAGGGTCCTTTCAGTGCAGAGGACAATCCGAGCTCAGGCCGTCAGACCGCTGAACCCACGCGGTGTTCATATGAAGACGGTTACAACACTTCTGAAGCCTGACGTCACTGGAGGCTCGAGTTTACCGGGTAGGCTCACGTTGGTGCACGCGGTTGTAGCATGAAGTAGGAGCATGTGTTCTGGTTATTAACGTTAAACGTGACACAGGACCGCGCGAACTCTGGGTTCTGGTACTGTCATGCCGATTTTAACAGTTGTTAGTGTCGCTAGCAGTCACTGCAGCTCAATGAATGACATGTTCGCGTGTGTGCTGAGGGTCTATAGAACATGTCCTAATACACTAATCTTGTGTGAGTAAACTAAGCGTTAGAGGGATACATGTGTGAAGTATGTTGGTGTATCATAAATACATACGCATAATAAAATGCCAAGCGAATAGCAATACAAAACAGAAAAAGACAGGTATAAAAATACAAGAATACAAGTTGGAACCCAGTGCAGGATATTAATAGTTTTTTGATTTAATAAAAGGCAGAGGCAAAAATAAAAAGTCTTACATTTTAATTTAAAGAAGTTAAAGTTGCAGCGGACCTGGTAGGGATTATAATGTGGCAGATCAGAAATGTATTTCGGCCCTAAACCATTCAGTGCCTTCTTAACCTGTTGCGGCTGGTGCATTTTTCTGCCTGTTACCTTCGTCACAGGCTACTTCGAGAGGTCCCAGTTCACCTCCTGGGCCCTGCCGTGGTGCCCTTGAGCAAGGCACCGGACATCCCCCCCCCCTCCCATTGCGCTGTACAATAGCTGCCCACTGCTCCTAGTAACTCCTAGTTAAACCACCGGAGTTCCCCCTTTAACTGCTATAACCCTGATAACAGACAACACTATGGACTAAAGACAGAGTGGTTTAATACGATAGTATGAATTTGACTATGAAATAATAATTAAATACTAAGTGGGTGTCAAATATGTACTACACTGCTGTTCTATTAAACACGTCAACATGATTTCCATTCTATTAAGTTAGAAACGCATTAAGCATGGAACAGATGTAAATATCAAATATAATACTGCTGCATCACATCACATGGCTCTTTGATTGTGTTTAGGTTAAAGCCTTTCTCCGTACACTCTGTAATAACTGTTTTGGCTACAGTCTAAGCACTTCCCCTGACCGTAAATTGTTCCTCATACAAAGTTGGACAGTTTGTCAAATGTTTTAATGTGCAGGGATAATAGGGTGGCGTGACTCCATGTCCTGACCTTTCTTGTTGAATACTGAAATAATTGACTAGTTGTCTACACTTCAATTTTCCAATACAAAGTGGTTTGCAGTATGTAATCCGTTTTCTCTCCGTTCATCTTGAAGCTAGACGGCTCATATGTTGCGGATCTTTTCAAAGGTTTTGGGTCACATGTTTGAGTCACAGTTTCAAACTGCGTATTGGCTACTAAAAGATTACTTTTCTTTCTACTAATATTAGAGCAGACCCCTCTCATTTCAGTTAAAAATATATTAGGTTTTTCCATCACACAGATGATTTAAACCCTTGGGTTGAACTGACGAGGTTAAAGAACTTCGGTTCCTAAGTTTTGGATCCACGTAGGACTCAGTGCAGAGTCAAACATTCAATGTAAAAGGGGGGATTAAATGGTCTGCACTTAAACCACTTTTTGTTATGTCTGACGTATTTGAATGCTGTGTTTTGTATTTATGTGAAACAATGTAAGTCATGGGAAGCAAAAATAATGTATAATATTTCAGGGTCACATTTGACCTTCTGGTTGACAGTTATTTACCAGCAGTTGAGCGTAGTTAAAAGTATTGTGTATTTATTTACTCAGATACACTTTTTTCCAATAATCTGGCATGATAAACTATCAATGCTTCTGCAGGCTAATGATTGCACACAAGCTTTGAACTTACACCATTCTCCTTTCATTATTATCTGGTGTTGCGTAAACACGTGCATGTCACGTTTTGTTTGGTACAATCAGTCTTCAATGGAACAGCCCATGCATTTCAACATTTTCAAAAGTGTCTTTAAAAACAGACAAATACCTGTTAATCAGTTGTGGCAATTCTTATTTCACTTGTCAGTACCTCCTTGTCTTTGCTTTTCATAAAACCAAATTGAGATGCCTCTTGTTCGTCTGCATCTTCGTCTTACAGTCCTTGCTCTCGGTTATTTCACAGGACAGGCCAGGGTTCAGCTGAAAGTTTAATCATTACTCAAATTATTCACTGCCTAGTTGTAAGCATGCAAAATGCATACATGTCTATTCAAATTGTTGGTAGCATATATGCATTGGGATCAATCCACGCCATCCCAAACTTTTATTTTGTTTAAATAGTTTCTACAAAAAGCATAGAATTACGCATTTTTGCATTCAGACATTTCTTCTCCTCTATATCCATGTGGTATTCCAAAAAGTATAAGCGTAAACAGATATCCTATGTCTTGACACTGTCCCCAGTAAAGCCAAAATGTATCTTTTGGTTGGAATTAACCCCTTGAAGCAATGTTTTCTAGTCACCAGCAGGGCCAACAGTGAGCCCAAATTACACTTAACCAAATTGGACAAGCAACAGAATCAGAACATTTTAAACAATATTTTGCATTATAAGACTTCAAGGATGAAGATCAAAGGGATGACTAAAATCTGTTTAGCCAAGTTAGCTGCGTTGCTCTGTGGATAGTGGCACCAGTCGGTGTAGCCTCACAGAGCTGCTAGCATGGTTGTACCATTTTATTCCTTACTAACCAGACTTGTGTCCTTGACCTGTAAAGCCCTGAATTGATACAATCTAGTGTATCTTCATTCAAAAAGCTCTTCGTCCAAAACAAAAACAGCTGGGACCATATCTCCGTTGGTTTGTACTGTCACGATGCAGCAGGAAGGTCGACCCAAGAGCAGTAAAAACAAGATATCAAGTAGTCTTAACCAAAATACTTTAGATTTAATCTGTCATGTCTGTAGTTGCCACCAGTTTGCAGCTTTTTTTCTCTTCTCTGTTTATTGAAAAATAAAAGCACAAATCCATCCGACAGTTTGTAGTTTCTTATAATTATTTTTCTAAATTAAACAATGACAATTACAGCCATCAGCAAATCATAATGTAAATTGCCAGTAGAAATCTTTCCATTAGTCAAAACTTAATTTTCATACTGTTTCAATACCATTGTGTATTCACATGTATATTCCCTATATGCATAAACATAATCTATATATATCTATTTACACATTCAACCCTCCTTAGTCATCTGCTTATTTCGACTCTTCTCCCTACATATATGTTTACCCTGTCCTCCCTTTCCAATCTGTTTTATAAGTGAGATGAATAATAGCAAACTGAGGGAGGGGGGAAAGGTAATCAAACCAAATAGGTAAATCACAACAAATAAAATAGAATACGAGAAATTATTGAATGAGTAAAATAACAT
>CALSBZ010016673.1:214488-252685 GCA_943591055.1 Gobionotothen gibberifrons
TGAATCCGTCATCTTGTTATTTTCTCACTGTTTGCACATCATCATTCACCACCTGCTGCAGCTGGGGTGGGGGTGAGTGACGTGTGCAGATTCCCAGAATCCCAAATAATTCAACCAATGACAGGGATGCATTTTGAAAAATAATACCCTGCATTTGTAATGTCCGATAGTCCACCCTTAACACCTTCGTCTCGTCTCGTCTCGTCTCGTCAACGAAAACTAAATTTACATTTCGTCATAGTTTTCGTTATCAAGAATCTATTTTTAGCTCGTCATCGTCTCGTCTTAGTCATGTAAAAAAGGTCGTTGACGAACATTTTTCGTCATAGTTTTCGTTAACGAAATTAACACTGCCGAGATCTCATGACCTTTATTCTATTATTTATTTGTTCTCTAGTGGAATCTCAAGTTTAACATTAATTATAACGGTGCTATAACGGTCTGTTTGCATTGACAAGATGTGCTATTCACGCGGCACACCTGATGGCGGGTGTTATAAAAGATATTTCATAATCGGTTTTCTTCATATTTTTAATGTATTTTTCATTGTTTGTTCAGTACTAAAAGGTCCAAGAAGTCCCACAATTGAATTTAATATTCATTTGACATTGTTAACTATATCGTAAAGCGCTTCATGGGAGTAATTGTGGGATGATACATTTTCAAAGTATCACGATATGTATCGGTTGAGTATCGGTATCGTTCAGTGGTATCGGTATCGGTATCGGTATCGTAAAAAAGTCAACGATATGCATCCCTAGTTAAGTCTCATATTCAGATCTCCTCCACTTATCATAATACCTTCCACCTTTGACGTCATCAAGTCAAACAGCTGTCTATAGAAAGTCCAATTTGAACCTGGAGGAGCATACATATGAATATGTAACAAAACAAGTGAAATTTGACATTTTTAGAGAGGTTTAGAAAAAAACAAAACACCTCTGGGTGTATTTGCCATGTTTCTGGCACCCATCGGTCGATTTTGGTGATTGACACCTCTTTTGAACTGTTAGAGCCAATAGGATCGAGGGGAAGTTCCTAAATCCATCTAAACATTACCATTGGTGAATGAGAGTGATGCACAGCCAGCATGCCCAAAACCGGAAGCTGGGTTACAGCTCTCATACACTCTATATGAAAACGTACTCTTATTGACATAAATGTTATGATGGATTATCAGTAATCATTTCAAAGTGACACAGAGACATTGGATTAACCTTCAGCAGCGTTTATATGCGTTTTAATGCCCTTGAACACAACTTTTGATCAGAAAACAGCAAAGGTAAGACGTATTTGCCATTTTGGCCCCGTAAAGTGAAGTTGTGTGTTGTCTTTCCTGGCTTTCGCTGTCGTGAGTTTTGGTCGCACAGTGATGGTACTTGGTACCAATGGAATCTGTGGAATCTCAGCTTTCATATGATATCTAGTTCGTGCAGATAGCATGAAGTATACAATATTGCTACCGTGAGTTATGTGCTAAGTGCGTTAGCACTCTTTCGCTTAGGGCTAATTCAGATGCTTGGCGTTAGATTTCTGTTTTGTTTAGGTAAAAATTGTTCATATCGTCAGTTAGCTGAGTTTCTTCCTGTTAAGTCGGTATGAAACATTAATAGGTTGTTAAATGTTAAGAAGCCCTGAGACACCCCCGGCGGGGGCAATCGGGCTTAACTATAATACAGGTATGGAGGAAACTCTCTAGTAACATAACAAAATAACTTCCATAAGTGAGGTCTGCATCTCGACCTTTTCCGAGCCCTGAGTGGGCTCTGAGGGATGCCCTCTGACCTCTAGGGGCAGAGGGCCCTCACTGCTAATACTAGCATAGTCCATATATCCCCCGACTAATCTTTGAAAATAAGTAAGTTCCCGACTTCTCTAACTTTGTTTTGAGGAATTACCACAATGAACTCAAAACCGTGAGTAAATCAATTATACCTAAAGAGAGCGCCCTGTTCATCACCATAATTATCTTTTGAAGTAATCCAAACTAAATGTAATATGAGAGTTGCATGTATACCTCCTTAATTCACTGTGAAATAATCACATCTCCATACAGATGTAGCACCTCATTTCGTGGGCCCCTGCTGAAAGGAAAACCCCTGCAGGACTTGATACGCCCCCTTGATAAATAAATTAAATTATAATGAAACCAGCTGCAATGGATCATGGATCCACCAGGGGGAGCAGTGATTAAAAAGCTGCCACAGTGGAACTCATGTGAAATAAACAGTTGATAGATCTACAGGTATCTGATATAGCGGATATTTGTTAAGATCCATATGTCACGGACAGGATCATATACTGTGCTAAATTAAGAGACATGTAATCATTTACAAAACATCACCATGTTTTTATTTAACAAAATAATGTTGTTTAATCCACGTAGGCGTAGGCCTACTACAACTACAAAACCATTGGTTTGGTTTTTCATCACGAAATGCAGACCGGCTCAAACAAACGATTTGTAATCATCATCCTCACGATCATTTAATGTATCATATGTTCGCCGAATTGACATGAAAGCACTAATAAATGTGGTTTAATCCACGTGAGTTTACAACTACACAAATAATCGGTTTGTTTTATATCACATCTGACGGGAGGAAATGCAGCACGGCTCTCACTACCGATTTTTAATCCTAATTTAATCATCATCTTCATGATCATTTATGTTTATGTTCGCCGAATTGACATGAAAGCATTGACAAATATGAATATACTGTAGTCAACTTCATTAAAACGTTATTAACTTGCCCAAACTCAGTAATTCACTAAAAAGAGGTTTAATTTGAATGAAGCCTCGTCATCTCACCATGGGCTATAATATTATACTATTGTTAATAGTTTACTGTATTATTGGTGTTTAATATTACTGCTATAACAATCACACATGGAGTTCATTGTTTTGTAATGTTAAAATCAGACCGTTTTTTATACGTGATAATGTATGAGTTGATTTACTTCGATCTACTGTACTGTGAACACCACAACAATATTACAAAAAATATACTGCATATTAAAGCAAACTACTGTAAAGGTAAAAGTATGAGCATAAAAAATGAAGAAGTGTAAACATTTACATTATTATTATGATTATTTAATATATAAAGACTATATATTATTGAATTACAATTAAGATAATAAGATTAGATAGCCTCTCTCATTCATATGTACTGGTCCTGCCCTCGCTTTAGCATGCCCCAGGTGTTCAGTACTGAACCGGATCCAAATCCTCTGGCTGCCCTATTTGGGGCTATAGGAAATAAATGCTTTAATAATAATAATATTTTTATTTATTTGATTTCAAAGCGCTTTTCCAGGTGCTCAAAGACGCTTTACAGTGGTTTGATAAAACATGATAAAATAGAATAAAGAATAGAAATAAAAAATATATATATATTAAAACAGCAACACAGCATAATTCACAAATTAAAAGCCAGTCTGAAGAGGTGTGTTTTGGTCAGTGTTTTGAAAGTGGGGGGGTCGGTGCAGTCTCTGATGTGTTGTGGAAGGGAGTTCCAGAGGGTGGGGGCAGCGATGGAGAAGGCTCTGTCTCTGCTTTAACTGCTGAACGGCTGCAATATCTGTCCTTGGCTCTCCTCCAAGCTCGTTGAGCTTGTATGTATATGCATATGTATTACATGCCTATATATTAACTTATCAACATTTCTGGTTAATATTTATGTGTATTAGGTTCACTGGCAGTGAATGTAGGGGATTACTTTAGTCGTTGTTTGTTTGTATTTTTCATTGTTCTTTCTTTTTCCCTTTCTACATATAATCAGTGCAAACCATTGTCACATTTGTATATGCATATATTTAGCTTTCCATTGCTAAATTACAAACCTTGGTTATGCATTGTCGAGACTTATAAAAAATATTTCTTTTATCAGATAGCGAAACATCAGTCACCACAACCATGGAGATGTATCTTGTAAGTACAGTAGCATCTAGCCCATATCACAGCAGTGCTATGCTGCTTTGTGTGGAAAATAATGGAAGTGAACATTCTCCCAGGCGCCAGTGCATGGGAGCTGTTGATTATTTCCCATCCCCGCGGCTCCATATCACTTCATGTTCAATTAAGATTGCTCACGGCTCTGCTTGCGTGCTCTGCCAGGAACCAGTAAAAACAAGGGAAAGTAATGGGGAAATCACCGTTTAATAGACCAAACATATGCATCCACTGATGTTAGCTTTATTTTCCCTCATCGTACCAATGGCAAATTAGGTGACATTCACAAAAGGCACTAGTCAATGTTTTTTTTATATATGATTTTTTTTTGCAATTTTCAATACACAAAGACAGCAGCAATACAATACATTACCCCTGCGATTTCTAACAAAACAACCCCAAGACACAATACATCAGTTACAATTAGACAATAATGAAATAAAAAAAAAAATAATAATACAAAAAATACAAAAAATAAAATACTATAAAAACAAATGCAAATACAAATAAATAAAAAAAACCTGCGAGACATTTTGTGAGCATTCCTGTGAGCTGTTGCGGTACAGGGGGCCGACTCAGCCAACGGGGACAGACTCCAACTGGAGGGACTTAACATGTTCTAAGAAGGGTAGCCATATTTTTGTGAACTTTAAGTCTGAGCCCCTAATACAGTGTTTAATTTTTTCCAATTTCACAAAGTATAGGGCATCCTTTATCCAATGTGTATGAGAGGGGGGACGAGGACCCTTCCAATGCATCAAAATAACGCGCCTAGCCAGAAATGTGAGGAAAGCTACAAGTTCAGCGAAATAGGATGGCAGTAAATGGTCAACGTGTAAGACACAGGCCAATTAAGGGTGAGGGATGGATGGTAACAGACGTGATAACTGAGAGTGAGTCAAAGACAGACTTCCAAAACTGAGATAGGGTGGGGCAAGTCCAAAACATGTGGGCGAGATTAGCTGGTCCGAGAAAAGGTGACATTTATCACAGTTAGGATCAGTGCCAGGATAGATGCGAGCTAGTTTACTTTTGGACCAGTGCACTCTGTGGACCACTTTACATTGTAAAACCCCGTGGCGGGCACAAATGGCTGATGTGTGGACACGTTTCAAAATAGACTGCCAAACCTCAGTCCCTATCTCTATATTGAGGTCCTCTGACCAATTAGTGTGAAAGTTATCAGAGGGCAGAGGGTGGCATGTGAAAAGAGTATTGTATAGCTTTGAAATGGTACCCTTGAGGTTAGGGTTAATACTTAAGATAGTGTCAACCCAGGTAGAAGGAGGAATAGCAGGGAAACTTGAAAAAACGATTACGAATAAAATCTCGGACTTCTAAATATCTGAAGAAGTGGGACTTAGGTAGATTGAATTTACGGGCCAGCTGATCAAAAGATGCAAATGTTCCATCAATGTAAAGTTGTTTTACAGACACAATCCCATTGATCTCCCATATTGAAAAGGCAGCATCAGTGATGGAGGGATTGAACAGCGAATTGGAACGCACAGGGGACTGTAGAGGTATTCCCTGGAACCCAAAGTGCCGTTTAATTTGAGTCCAGATCTTGAGACAGTTTTTAACTACAATATTTTTGGAGTATTTTGAGGATGGTAACGTCAGGGGGAGGCACAAGAGGGACATCAGAGAAGAGCCACATGAGGCATCCTCAATCTGCATCCACGGTGGAGGTTGTTTGTTAATACAACGCCAGGACAATAAAGTTTGAATGTTAGCGGCCCAATAGTAAAATAAAAAGTTAGGCAATGCTAAGCCACCCATTTCCTTGGTTTTTTGAAGAATATTTTTTTGAATTCTGGGTGTTTTCTTGTTCCATATAAACTGAGAAATTGAGCGATCGAGTGAGTGGAAGAAATGTCTCGGAATGAAAACTGGTATACACTGAAAAAGATATAGAAATTTGGGGAGGATTTCATTTTAATGCAATTTATTCTGCCAGCCAGAGATAGAGGTAGGAGAGACCAACGTTGGAGGTCTTGAGTCAGTCGAACCAACAGAGTGGAGAAATTGCACCTAAACAAATCTGAGAAGCTCTTGGTCACACAAAAGCCCAGATACTTAAAACTTGCCAGAGATGTCTTAAACGGTAACTTTGAAAGGGGGTAGGCTGTAGCTGCAGCGTTAATGGGAAGCAGTTCACTTTTGTTAAAATGTAACTTATAACCCGAAATCTGCCCAAACTCCCTCAGCACAGCCGATATTGGAGGAATAGATTTGTCTGGGTCCGAGATGAATAGCAGAAGGTCGTCAGCATACAAGGAGAGTTTATGCTCAACTCCCCCCCTTGAGATGCCCTGCATCTGACTGGACCTGAGGGCCACCGCCAGCGGCTCAATGGCAATGGCAAACAAAAGAGGAGAAAGTGGACAACCCTGCCGAGTTCCACGTTTGAGGGGAAAATAATCCGAATAATCATTATTTGTGCGGACGCAAGCTAGGGGGGATGTATATAGAAGCCTAATCCATGAAATAAATGTGTCGCCAAATCCAAATCTTCTCAATGTGTGAAACAAATAAGGCCATTCTACCCGGTCAAAAGCTTTCTCAGCGTCCATTGAAATAATAATTTCCGGGGAATCAGGAGAAGAGGGTGAATATAATATGTCAAATAGCCGTCTGACATTGTGAAAAAAGTGTCTGTCTTTAACAAACCCTGTTTGATCTGTGGAGATAATAGTAGTAGAACAGATTCTAAACGTTTTGCTAGCACCTTAGCTAAAAGCTTGACGTCAGCACAAAGCAAAGATATAGGGCGGAAATTACCACAAAGAAGAGGATCCTTGTCCTTTTTCAGTATAAGAGAAATAGTAGCCTGACGTAGCGTAGGGGGAAGTTTGCCAGATTGAAACGATTCATTAAACATGTTAAGCAATAGAGGGGTTAATTTATCAGAAAACATAAAAAAAAATTCAGCAGGGAAGCCATCAGGGCCCGGACATTTCCCACTCTGCATCGACATTAGAGCAGCTTTGATTTCATTAACTGTGAAGGGTTCATCTAACCCAGACGATATTTTAGAGTCAATGTTTAGGGACCTAAAGAAGTTGTCATATTGGTCTCATCAGATGAGCTCTCAGAAGTATATAATGAACTATAAAAGTCCTTGAATTGGTCATTAATGGTTTGAGGATTAATAGATATTCCATCAGCAGTATTAATTTGAGTGATGTGCTGAGAGGAAGAGGATTGTCGAATTTGGTGGGCGAGAATTTTGCTCGGTTTATCTCCGAATTCATAGTAATTGTGGCGTGTTTTTAAAAGTGATTTTGTTGCCTCTTCTGAGGCCAAAATGTCAAATTCAGCCTTTTTTGTCAGTAATTCTTTGAGAAGATCTGCACTGGGGGAGTCTACACATCTTGTCTGCAGATCCGATAAAGCCCTGGAAAGGCAGATACTCTTCTCAGTGTTGATTTTTCTTTTGTAAGCGCAATAGGATATTATTTCTCCTCTTAGATAGGCCTTGCACGCTTCCCAAACTATTGCTGCAGATACAGCCGGGTTAACATTAGTGGAAATAAAAAGGTCAATGTGATTCCTAATAGTTTTGATAAAATCCGGCAGGGGGAACGTGACAAGGACCTGCTGGGAAGAGAGATGTCAACAATGACAGTTGCGTGGTCCGATATAACTATAGGGCTGTATGAGCACGAGCTAACAGAGGGGAGCAATTTGTTATCAATAAGGAATACATCAATTCGGGAGAAAGTACCATGAACAGGAGAAAAGAAGGAGAACTGCTTGGCACTAGGATTAAAAAAGCGCCAGACATCTGAGACTGCGTATTGCTCCATGAACAGTTGGATAACTTTGGAAGATTTAGATGGGGCAGAGGGCTTGTTAGATGAACGGTCAAGTGAAGGATCAATACAACAGTTAAAATCACCTCCCAGAATGAGCTGGCTGGAATTTATGTCAGGAATGGAGAAAAGAAAATTTCTGAAAAAGTCCTCGTTGTCAAAATTCGGACCATACACGTTCGCCAACGTCAGATTGTTGCCACATATTTTAACAGTGAAAATGTAACCTTTTTAAATACCTCAAACAGAGCACTTCAAGAAATGTGCATCTGATTTAACAGGATATTTAAAGCACTTAAGCCTTGCCATTGCGGACATATGCCTAAAAGGATATGGGATTAGTTTTGTATCATAAAGATAAAGCAACACTTTCTCAGAATAAAGCAAAACTATGAGTTTAAAAGAAAAAAAAACTGAGTCAAGCAAAATTAAATTAAATTTCAAAAATAAAACTATAAGTTGCAAACAAATCATTTGTGTAATCATGTAAACTATAAGTATTTTTTCTTTGTTTTAACATAGGTTTTTGTTTGCAGTTCTTCTTTCTTCTTTCTCAATGATCAGACTTTTGCTCTCGCTGCAGCTCTCTCTTTTGCGCTCCCTCATTTTTTGTTTGAGATTTTTACACAAACATCCCAGGTGGGCGGGACTTTCAAGGGTGTGTCCCCATTGGCTACTCAGTTTTTGAGTGACAGCCCACTACACCACAGATCATACAGTGCAACTCATGCAGCAAACTCCGGAGTCCACACGGCCATGTTTGTGTTGGTGCCTCCTGGGGAGTTTTCAAGAACATATCGGACTTCTCTTATGGATTGCTGTGCATTACACTTGTGTTGTGTAGTTTATACTTTATTCCAACTTTAAATATTGTAATACCTGAACACACTGCTGCTGTTAAATAAGTTCCCAATTTGGGATTGATAGTGTCTGTCTATTTATTTATTTTATAGATAAAAAAAACACATCTATGTATTTTCAAGCTAAAGGTGATACACAATATAAACTGTATACTATTATTTTTTCAAAGACATGTTACATTTCAAAAGCATATATTGCTATGTTTAGGACAAACAATTAAAGACTGCTTTAATTTAACAATTTCTACAATATAAAAGTGGCAGATTTGCTTTATTAAACGGACCAGACCTAGGCTGCATACCAACACAATTAGGAACATGCTCGCATCTTACTATGTTGGTCTGAAGAGCTGAAGCATTCATACACAATGGATGCACACTGTGTTGTCTCATTCTATATCCTGTGAGAAAATGATATACATTTAGCATTAAAAACTCAACATACTATTCCTGAGGAAGATATGAATCATCAACAGATTTGAATGGAATCTCTAACATTTTCATGTAGAATAAAGACAAAAGAGTGATTATACAAATTACATTTATTGAAATTTGAACCAGAAGATGAAGTCTCAAAGAATGTTTTAAATAAAAGGACATAAAACAAAAAGGTGGATAATAATAAAATCTATTAAATGTATATGCAAAGACATTTGGTCAAATGAAATGACACTGAGCAAGTGATAACAGCAATGCCAGTGTGGATGAAGATGGTGCAGGTCTCTCTTCATGCCCCCCCTCCGTGCTGTCCCCTCAGAGGAAGTGGGAACACGGGATAAGACCTCTGGACACCACGCTGTCTCAATGATCCACACTGTTAATGAGAGGAAAATAAATGTTTTAGGAAATGAAAAATATGAAGTTAACAAATAAAACACAGCTCAGGGGCAGTCATGGACGGTAGGTTTTCCTACAGAGAGAAGAAGTAAACTCAGCCTCCATTGATTTTCACATCAAATTAGCGTGTTAATAAAATAAGCTATCATGGCTTATACTTGCATATCTAAACAGAATCATGAAAGCATGTTGGTAGAGTCAGGCACACGAGTCCGTTTGAGTGTGTGCGCCGGTGTCTGAACGCTCACTCACTGCTAGCTATGTAGCTAACTGGCTACTTAGTTTGCATTGTTATGGATCTAAAGGTAGCAATTTAAGCTAACTTTCATAGCACAGCTTTACTTCTCACTTAACACAATAAAGAAACAGACCGTATAGTACAGCACAAACAACACAAATGATCAATACTTACATATATTTTCACTTGTAGTATTATAATAATTGAAATGCTGGTTCTTCTGGGAGTCTTCTGTCCACGCTCAGCTACCGCACCGCAGCTAACTGCACTGACTGTACAATCGCTGGAGGACTGGGCTGTCACTCAAAAACTGAGTAGCCAATGGGGACGCACCCCTGAAAATCCCGCCCACCTGGGATGTTTGTGTCAAAATCTCAAACAAAAAATGAGGGAGCGCAAAAGAGAGAGCAGCAGCGAGAGCAAAAGTCTGATCATTGAGAAATAAGAAACAAGAACTGCAAACAAATACCTATGTTAAAACAAAGAAAACATACTTATGGTTTACATAATTACACAAATCATTTTTTTGCAACTTATAGTTTTATTTTTGAAATGTATTTTATTTTGCTTGACTCATAGTTTTGCTTTATTCTGAGAAAGTGTTGCTTTATCTTTATGATACAAAACTAATCCCATAAAAGGACAATGCTAACCTAACAGCAGAATATGACTGCATCAATGTACGTCTGAGTTGACAGTTAAAGTGCATCTAGAGCAGTCATATAACACAGTGTAACTACATGACAGTTAGCTTGCTTACGGAGCTATGTTCAAGTCCTGAACAAACTTGACGGCCTCTGGAGCAGACATGAGCCATGTCCGGTCCCCGTTAGGCAGGGTGATGCGCAGCTTGGCTGGGAAGAGGAGAGCCGGCTTGTACCTGCGCTTGTACAGCTCAGCCATGGGGCTTCTGTACTCGGCGTGCTGCTTTAACACGTCGGGGCTGTAGTCATCATACAAGCGGATCTTATGGCCTTTGTAGTTCAGCTCACCCTGCCTGCGGGCCTCACGGATCACTAGGTCCTTAATTTGGAAGCGGTTGAAGCGTAGGATGACAGGTCTCGGTCTCCCTCCTGGTGCAGGCTTGGGCGCGAGGCTCCGGTGAGCTCGGTCAAGCTCGGGGGGGCGAAGCAAGAATCTCCGTGCCGAGGGTATCAACGAGGAGTTGAGAGAAGAAGGCAGACGGATGGGGACCTTCGATAGATTCAGGTAGGCCAATAATCCGAAGATTTTGGCGTCTGCTGCGTCCCTCCAAATCTGCTACCTTAGTTTTGAGTGTCTCGTTGTCCCCCTTCAAAGCGGAGCATGCGTGCTCAAATTGCTGGGGACGTTGGTCGACTTCATTAGCATTAGCTTCCAGAGAATGTATACGCTGTCTGTGATAGTGGAGTGTATGATGTACAGGGTAGATGACAGAGACTCGAATGAGGATTTGAAATGTCCATCCAGTAGCAAGCTAATGTCAGCCAAAGTTATGCTAGGAGTCGAAGCTGTAGTTATGCTAGGAGTCGAAGCTGTAGTTATGCTAGGAGTCGACGCTGACAGAGACCCTTTGCCCTTTTCAGCTTGTTTTCCCTCTGCTTTCGACATTGCCGGAGGTCTTTGCAGTTAACACTGGCTTATAAAGCTGTTGCAAACAAATGATGTTGAGAAAAGACCTTAAAAGAGGTTTAAAAGGTAAATAAGAGTGGGAAAGTTAGAGCCAACCGAGCACGCGTCTATTCAGCACACCCCATACCGGAAGTCCGGCACTAGTCAATGTTGATCTGTTTTGCTGGGCCTTAGTAATGTTGACGAGGTCACGTAAGCTATCATTGTTTTTTTATTTATTATGATGCCCAAATCTGGAGGTGGTACTTCGAATGATGACATTCTGACAGAGATGCATCTGCTTTAACTTTAAAGAAATTCATAGGGCTTCACTTGCTGTTGGACTTCCTCCCTGTGTAGAACGTTTTTTTTTGGATTGGTATAAAGTCTAAGAGTCTTCTGGACTCTTGATCATTACCCTGGGAGAAATCTTCCCTCAGTCCAAAACGTTGAATTGGCGCTGTTGTTCAGTCTGCAGTCTCAGCAGAGCACAGACGGCCTTGAGAAGTTGGCATTCAGTGGTAAACACTGTATATATTTGGCTGTTTAGGCAAAGTATCCATAATATTTTTGAGTGGCCTTTGTTGTGACTGCTTTGTGCTTTTGTGACATGAAAAGAAAGCACACACTGTCTTTTTATCATTCTCCATTCACCCATAAATGCATAAACTTGAAGCAGGTTCTGTATATTTATAATTTAACAATTAATTTAAATGAATGCCAATTAAATTCTTTAAAATATACCTAATTTTGATTAAAAAAAGTATGGGTAATATATAAAAATGGACGATAACAAAGTCCAAAGTGCTTTTGTAAAAGTGACTTATTTTGTTTAACCATAATTTAATTTTTTTAACAGACAAACAGTGTGAAAGCAGCCAGGGTCATCTTGGGTAGTGTTGTAAAAGTTACTTTTAAGAGTTTGTGCTTATCACGAAATGTTGGTGATGATGGACAGAAAATCAATTCAAAATTGCCCAACCACTTAATTTCACATGAAATATTTAAATAAATAAATGACTCACCAGTGATGTTTTAAAAAAACGACGATGCGTCTGTTGTTGTGGTTCAGTGCAAACTTTGCGCTGTATACTGGCAATGGGCATAGATGCATATCTGACAACGGTGGTACGACATTATGTGACTAATGATACGTTGTGTTTCTCGGAAAAATCCAATATATATGTATTACGGATTGAGGAGTTGTTCCGACTATAATTTTCATTAACTTTTGAGAGGTAGGCCAATGTGGAAACAACATAGATGGTACTTTTTTCCCCTTCTTTTCTTTGTTCAGAGAGTTTAAAAAACACATTGATAGCAATTGCATTAGCCTACAGTATGTGACTTTTTTTACTGGTGTATATAGGGCTGTCACGATAATACATTTTGTTGGACGATACATTTTCCCGGAAATGATTGCGATAAACGGTAATATTGTATTGTAAGACCATTTTAGACCACTGACATAATGATAATATATAATAATAATTCAAGTACATCCTTTTTTATTGAACATTCAACATTACAAATGAAATGTGAAATAATATTTAAATATATAAATGATATATAATAAATAAAACAAATAAATTAAATTATAAAAATGTTATTAAATAAATCACACGCAACCAAAACAATAAATTAAATAGACTCAGGCTGTAAAACAGAGCTCTCTTTCCCAGCTGGGAAAACGGAATGGGGTGGTTGTGTGTTTCAGGTGCAGTTTAAGGTTGGTCGTATTGCTAGCTTTTGTTGCTACCTTTTCAAAACAAATGCGACATACCGGCTCATTCAAGTCCCTAGGTTCGCCTCGTTGATTTGGCTTAAATCCAAAAATATTCCCACACCGGAGATGTGGAATTAGGTTTTGCAACCAATTCCATTTAATTTCAAATTCCCCTCAAGTAAGTCACACGTTGTCTCCTGCTTGTCGCTATATTATTCATTTGGCTGACCAATCGAACATCTGACCTGGCTGTGTGTGAGCCCCGCCCCTCACAGCGCGCCGGGCCGGCTGTGTTTGCCAGCCCGGCACACTGTGTCTGCCGGCCAGGCAAGTTATCGAGTTCATTTTTATTTATCGTACGATAAGTCAATTAATTGCTTATCGCGACAGGCCTAGCTGTATATTCCAAAGGACACCTGACGGGGCTGAACAGGGGCTACCCATATTTGTGACGGGGCTTTAGCCCCAGCTAGGCCCGGTTTAGCGCCGTCCTTGCTGATCCATGATCCATGTTCTGCACTTCTCCGCTTTTGGTGTGGTGAAATCGCAAGAAAATCATATAGCTGAAGCGCTCGCGAGTCCCTTAAAGTTGTATTGAAAAAGGAGTGAGAGATGGCAGAACAGGGTCATCACAACTGATAGTGCTGCAGTATGAATACTATCATACAAGCATGTGTGTAGCACAAATTCTACAGAGGGGAATCACTGCTGCTCTCATCGACAGTGGCCTTGTCGATGCTTAAGTCTGAAAATGGTTGGACTCAAAACTGTGATGAGATGTTCTAATAGTGAAAACACCCTCTGATTTGTCTTATCAGTTTGCAATGCATTTTTAGGGTCCATGACCATCTCCACATGCTATACATGTGCTAATACGTGTGTGGAGCACAAAGGATGAAAGCATAAAGTTCCTCTATATGTGTGTTGTTACGTATAAAAAAGGCCATTTCACACATATTATAATAAGATAATCAAAATATAGTAATATGTCATTAAACGTTTTATAAAACCAAAATAATTAGACTCTGCAGGGAGTATATTTCTATCATGTTGAGTGTGGTCCTCGTTAAGGAATGTTTAGGCACTTGGCAGACATAAATGAGACGCAGCATTCCTATCTTTATGGCAATCTATTTCCTTGTAAGACATTAACATATGAGGATACTAGGTAACTTTAAATACACGCAATCATTTACCACTGGTTATACAAAAATAGGCCAGGCAATGTAATGGCAGTCAATCAGCCGTTCAGTATTTTTCCACCTAATGTAGGAGCCAAAATGCTCAGTTAGTCTGTGTTTATTGTTTTGTTATAATCATTATTTGTTGACACCACACACTTCATTATTGATACACGTCACATCTATGAGCCAAGTTTAGCCTAAGAGATTTATCTCATTGGGAATTTAGTTAAACACAGTTTGATTGTTATCCTCGTTCGCGGTAATGATTTCCGTGTACGCCAATCAGAATGCACCAAACTTCAAGGTTCAAGGTTCAAGGTTTTTATTTTGTCATACAAACATAGCTACAGTGTAGTTATGTATGGAGCTATTTCAGGGTCATAAGTTTTGATCATTACAAAAAGAAAAATACAATTTATTTGAAAGTTCAAGTTTTTATCCTGAACTTTGAAAAATACAATGATGTATTCAAAATAAAAACAAGTAATTGAAATCATTTTTCAGGTTGAATATTATTTTTGATTCAGTTCAGCAATTTTTTTGAATAAAATATTTCTCTTCAGATTTCACTTTTATACATATTTTGATATTTGAATCCTTATTTTCTTCAGTTGCAGATTTTTCGTTTTCAGATTCAAAAAAATATTTTTTTCAGTTTCAAATCTTGTTTTTTCAGGTTTCACATTGCTTTTCACTTTCAGATCTTTTTTTCCGCTTTCAGATCTTTTTTTTTCGCTTTCAAACTTTTGGCCCTGATGTTGCTTGGGGGGCGGGGCTTACCAAAGACTAGTTTGGCATCCTGAGTGACAGGCCTCCCTCTGTCATGTTGCCTTCATGGATGTTAGGTAGCGCGAGAAATACAACTCAACACTTTCTATACACAATACTCCCGTGATTGGTGGTAAACAAAACTGATACCAGCGTCAAAGTTCCGTTAAGCGAGCTGTTGAGCATCGTAGTTGGCAACGATCAAGGTATAAGAGCAATACACTGTGCTAGAATGTGAAATTACGTATCCGCACAATGTGTTTAACCGCAACGAGACAGCAGGTTGTTCTGGTGGACCTGACGCCATCCCCCGCTGTCTCACGGAGAGATACCGCAGGTCCTTCCTTCCTGCAGCGGTCAGACTATACAACCAGCACAGCCCCTAGTAGACCCCGCACAAAACAACACAGACTACAACACCTCTTGTTGATAAATACCAACTATGTGCAATATTTGCAATTAATTGCCGTTAAAAACTGTGCAATATATACCTGGCTGCTAAATCCGCAGAACTGTTACAGGGTGTGTATTATGTAAAATGTGTAACTTTAAAACAATATATAATTTCTTTTTTTAATCTTTAATACTTTTTTTATGCATGCTTTAGGTAACATTAAGCTGTCTTTGGCTCTTGTCTGCTGTAACAATGTAAATGTATCCCCTGTGGGACTAATAAAGGTATTCTGATTCTGATTCTGATCTCAAAAACCAAGCCAATACTATGCTGCGTTCATCGAGCTACGTGGAAGTGGGGAAGGACAACGCTTGATTCCGGATACGTAAGTTCACATTCTAGCACAGTTTATTGCTCTTATACCTTGATCGTTGCCAACTACGATGCTCAACAGCTCGCTTAACGGAACTTTGACGCTACTATCAGTTTTGTTTATCACCAATCACGGGAGTATTGTGTATAGAAAGTGTTGAGTTATATTTCTCGCGCTACCTAACATCCATGAAGGCAACATGACAGAGGGAGGCCTGCCACTCAGGATGCCAAACTACTCTTTGGTAAGCCCCGCCCCCCAAGCAACATCAGGGCCAAAAAATCTGAAAGTGAAAAACGATCTGAAAGTGAAAAGCAATGTGAAACCTGAAAAAACAAGATTTGAAACTGAAAAAAATTATTGTTTTGAATCTGAAAACGTAAAATCTGCAACTGAAAAAAATAAGGATTCAAATATCAAAATATGTATAAAAGTGAAATCTGAAAATAAATATTTTATTTAAAAAAATTGCTGAACTGAATCAAAATAATATTCAACCTGAAAAATTATTTCAAAAACTTATTTTTGGTTTGAATACATCATTGTATTTTTCAACGTTCAGGATAAAAACTTGAACTTTCAAATAAATTGTATTTTTTTGAATGATCAAAACTTATGACCCGGAAATAGCTCCATAGTTATGACGATGAAAATCTTAAGTCACAGGCTCCTCCAACAGTGCAACACAATAAAACAGATAAACAGAAATATAGTGCAAGTAAATAGTAAATACAAAAATAGTTTAAAAAAGTGAAATAGTGCAAAAAGAGTCTATATGCTAAGTTATTGGAATATGATATATTAGATAAATAATTTCTAAGTAGCAGATGAATGTTATGGATATTGTTTCAACAGTTCAGTTTTTTAGCAGTCTTATTGCCTGTGGGATGAAACTGTCCCTGAGTCTGGTGGTTATAGTCCAGATGCTGCACAAACAGTTTGTGGCGTGATGGGGGTCTTTTGTAATCCTGACCCCTAGATTCCACCGGGTCCGTCTGCGGCGCGTTACGGCTGCGACGCGACGTCCGTAAGGATAGCGGTCACTCTAGTCAATGGGTGCTATTCCACCACACGCGCCGCGTTACGTCCCAGACGCGTCCCAGAAGCGGCTCGGCGCAGGGCTCCTCTAAAATTAGGATGAATCCTATTTTTGTCGCGGCACAGCCGTAAGGTAATGTCGGGCAGGCAGGAAGTGGAACATTCACAGCATATATAGCATATATAAATATATACACACACACAAACTAATTTTGCAGCCCCTATCCCTCCGTAGTCTTTCAAGTAGGAGGAGAAATGCCAGCGTTCTCCTCCGGTTTACATGCACTGTGTAAATTATATATATAGAATAATTATGATGATGAATGCATTTTTTTACCACTAAAATACAGCAACACATCTTTGATTCATGTCGTTTATAACTGGAATATTATTATTATTATTAACTTTGTCTGTACAAAGTAGCCTGTCCAGGAAATATGCCCAAATCAACAAAAACTGCGAGCAGACAGGCAAGACGCTCCGCTTCTGAAATGCTTCTGAAACGCGCCCTGTAGGGTATGACGCCGGAGGAGGCCGGACCAAAACCGTGGCGCAGCCGTTACGCGGCGCAGACGGACCCGGTGGAATCGAGGGGTAAGGGCTTTCTTCCTGAGCCACTGGGAGTAAAGGTCCTCCATGGATGGCAGCTCCGTGCTGGGGATGTTCTGTCCAGTTTTCACCACCCTCTGTAAAGCCTTACGATTGAAGGCGGTGCAGCTGCCGTACCAGGCCGTGATGCAGCCAGTCTCTTTGTGCACCTGTAGAAGTTGCAGAGTATCCTGGGGTCCATGTTGAACCTCCTCTGCCTGCGGAGGAAGAAGAGCCGCTGTCAAGCTTTTTTGGTGATGGTGGTAGTGTGAAGAGTCCATGTCAGGTACTCAGTGATGTGGACACCGAGGAACCTGAAGCTGCTGACTCTCCACCGTAGTCCCATTGATGGCGATGGGGCGCGTGACCCTCTCTCTGCTGCTTCCTGTAGTCCACAATCAGCTCCTTGGTTTTGCTGATGTTGAGATGGAGGTTGTTATCCTGGCACCAAGATATCAGGTTTTCGACCTCCTCTCTGTACGCCGTCTCGTCGCCGTCTGTGATCTGGCCGATGACGGTCGTGTCGTCAGCAAACTTCACGATGGTGTTGGAGCTGTGTGTGGCCACGCAGTTGTGTGTGAATAGGGAGTAGAGGAGAGGGCTGAGCACCCAGCCTTGAGGGGCACCGGTGTTGAGGGTCAGGGTGGAGGATGTGATGTTTCCCACCCGCACTGCCTGGGGTCTGCCCGTCAGGAAGTTCAGGATCCAGTCACAGATGGCGCTGTTGAGCCCGAGGTCTCTGAGCTTGATGACCAGCTTTGAGGGCACAATGGTGTTGAAGGCTGAACTGTAATCAATGAACAGCATTCTCACATATGTGTTCCTCTGGTCCAGGTGTGAGAGGGCAGTGTGGATGGTGTGGGCTATGGCGTCGTCTGTGGACCTGTTTGCTCTGTAGGCAAACTGCAGGGGGTCCAGAGAGTCAGGGAGGGAGGAGGTGATGAAGGTTTTGACTAACCGCTCAAAGCACTTCATTATGATGGAGGTGAGTGCTACTGGGCGGTAGTCGTTGAGGCTGGTGATTTTTGTCTTTTTGGGGACAGGAACGATGGTGGAGTGTTTAACACTAGAACCGCCAACGGGGTCAATTTGACCCCGAGCTGTTTTATATTGTATGTAACTTTTTTTCAATAAAATATTAAAGTCTCCCAGTCCGTGACTTTTCCTGAAAGTGTGTTATGTAGCACCCTATGTTGTTAAAAATTGTCAATATGAAGTCAGATTGAAGAAATCGGCAATCTTTTTTCCATTTATACCTATTTCCGCCAAGCGGGGTCATATTGACCCCACCCCTTTTCGCATGTAAACATGACGTGTTGCTATAGCAACGTCTTTTGTCTACTGTGGTTCCTTATAGATTGAGAGATAGAGAGAGAGATAGATAGATAGATAGTTATAGATAGAGAGAGAGAGTGATAGAGAGATAGATAGTTATAGATAGATAGATATATTGATAGATAGTTATAGATAGAGAGAGAGAGTGATAGAGAGCCAAAGTTTCCCCGCAGCGAGGCTCCGGTGTGATGCATGCCTGCCAAAAAGGAAATGATACTGTTTCCAAACCCAACTTTGCCGTACAAATCATTGAAATGTCTGTGAGTTTTGGCTTTACGCTGTGCACACTCCCGCGAGGTGACAGTTCTCTCTCTCTCTCCGTGCTCTCCCCCCCCCCCCCAGAGTGTAAAGGCACGGGTAATATTGAATTTTGAGGGTATTTTACGATCCTGTGGGTCAAAATGACGGGCAGCGAAAAAATCTAGCGCAACCTCTGGTCGGCATTTATGTACAGATCCGACAAAATACCTTGTTTATCAATAAAAGAACATTTTACCTTGAAAATCAATGCATTATAATTCGGGGTCAATTTGACCCCGGTGGCGGTTATAGGTATACAAAATCTCTGGCGGTTCTAGTGTTAAAACATGTGGGGACTACAGACTGCAGCAGGGACCTGTTGAAGATGTCTGTGAACACCTCTGCCAGCTGAACTGCACACACCCTGAGAACACGGCCAGGGATGCCATCAGCTCCAGGAGCCTTGTGTGGGTTAACCCTTTTAAAGGATTTGCACACATCTGCCCTGTTTAAAACAATATGGCAGGCCTCCTGATCCTGACACCGGACAAGCCCCCACCACCGCCCCACTCCCCATTGCTATCTATCTATCTATTCCAGTGTTTCTCAAACTTTTTCATACCAAGGACCACTTAACCAATAAAAAAACACTCGCGGACCACCTAACTCCACAAATATCCAAAATCACATCGTTTTCCTAAAACAGATTATAAATCGCCTGAAAATGGTACAAACAAGTGGCAACATGTTTGATGAAGGTGTTGCGCTGGGCTATATCATGCAATCGAAAGTTGAAACTTAAGCTCGCTCCATTGCGGAGATATTCCCGCGAGAGTGCGGAACATTTAAATTTATTAATTAATTTCAAATGTGAAATGTTACCAATATACTCACGGACCACTAGGGGGCGCTCACGGACCACCAGTGGTCCGCGGACCACACTTTGAGAAGCACTGATCTATTCTGATAACACAAAGTCATTTCAGACACTCCCAAAAAATGTATTCACCATTACAGTCGCTAAAGGGTCAATGTCTATTAGGGGTCGACCGATTATCGGCCTGGCCGATTATCGAGGCCGATATTCCGCATTTTACAGATTATCGGTATCGGTTTTTAAAAAATCGAATTGCCGATACGACTTTGGCTCTGATGCAGCCGTTTCTCTGGCTGCAGTCACCACTGTTCACTGTTCACCACAGCGCTATCTGATGGGCTATTACTGAAGTGTCAATCAACACTGAAGATTTTCCGGGCTGCAGCCAGCCAGAGAGGCACGACCTTCTCAGATTATAGGCAGGTGCGAAGAGCGCAGACACAGACAGAGGCAAGCAGCAGCAGTGAGCGGTGTTTCGAAGGTAAATCAGTTGAAAGCCGAAATTCCAGGGACGTGCACAGGTACGGGCTAATGTTGCCCGGGCAATGGCCCGTTTTCCCTTTTTGGCTGACCTGCCCCTCTGGAGAGAGCGAGAGTTTTCTTTTTCTCTCTGTTGTGGTCGAATCAACATGATAAGCCCACAATTAGTATTGTCGTGTCTCGCTGCGGGAAACAGACCAGCTTCATTCTTCTTCTACTACTTCTTTTACTTCTTCTTCTTCTCCTTCTTCTTACAATGTAATTGCCCGCGAAATGTTGAAAGAAGAACTCGTTTCAGTGTGAACCATAGACTGTATATATAAAGGGTGTGAACTCATTCCACAGTATGACCACAAAAGTGTTTTAAACCAGGTAGGCCTACGTTTTTTTATTATTTATGTTCTATATCGCTAAGAGTGTGATTACACATGTTACGTATTATATATATACATTTATTATAGGCTACTGTATTGGTGCGTTAAGACCACCTCTAGTGTCGGATTTTGGAAAATGGATTTTAAGTTTTCTCATGGCAGGGACTTTACTTCCTCTTGACACCATCGGTTATTTACAAAAAAACACCTACATATACTTGCTATTGTGCTTCTGTCTTTCTGTGTCTTTTCATCTGCTCCGTAAACTCCTATTAAACATCCATGGTAAACTCCCTCAACGCGCCGCTCGCTCTCTTTTCTTGATCGCCCTCTCACGGGAGAACACTTCACTGTCCCGCTTCATTGTAGGATTTCTGCCATGTCTCTACTTTAATTTGACCATCTCTGTTACTAAGTTATGGAATACTAAATAAATAAGTCCATTAGATACCTTACCGTTACTGCGCTCATAAAAAATGATAAGAATAAGAATAATGCGTATTGAACTGGTTTAATTAATTAGTGAGTTTATTTAAGGTAATTATAGAAGCCCTATTTTATCAGTATGTCTGCACAGCAGTTACAATGGTCAAACTACATTGAATTGTCCCCATTTTTTCTTTAATAGTTACTAACATTAGATATTTCAATGAGATATGGACCGCAAAACAAAAAATTGCCCTGGTTTTCATTTAAAAAATCAAGTCACTGAATGCCTTAGCTTATTTTGTTATGAGATGATGATGTGAATTACTGTTAAAATTAGTTAATGTAATAATCGTTTTGGTCTTATATTTTTTTTCGGGGGGAGGCCCTTTTTCCAGTTTAGAGCAATAGTCCCTCCAAATGTCTGTGCACGTCCCTGCGAAATTCAATAAACATCCCAATCCCCTATGCTGAAGTTGCAAAAACACCACGATCTTATGATCCAATTCTATCCGTTTCCCAGTTACAAAGGGACAGGGGGGGAGCGGGTAGCGTCTCGCAGCGGAGAAACTGAGACGCGCTGGGACGACTGGGACAGCTGCTAGTGGAGCCTCGCAGCAACTCTGCTTTCTGCACCACAATCTGGTGCTGCTGAATTGGGACTTCTAAATGAGTGAGACTCAAATATGAGAAGTTCAGAACAAGTTTTAGTAGTTTTTATTATTACTTCAGGGTCACAGAGAGGAAACCAGTTTTAAGATTTTGAAAAGTTCATTAAACATAAAAAGGCATTTCATAGAAGTTCTGTAATTCTACATTTTGACACCAAGATTTTCTGATTTTACTGGAAATGTATATCGGTTCCAAATATCGGTTATCGGTCTCCTTGATTACTAATAATCGGTATCGGTATCGGCCGTGAAAAAGCCACATCGGTCGATCCCTAATGTCTATATATGTAGACTTGTCATTACAAGTGGTCAGTGTGCATCACATAATGAAAGCGGAACTTGCAATAACCTCAGTACTACCTACTACCTCACTACCCGTTTCATAATCTCGCTCTATTCCCAGGGGCTTGTTTAAAGTTGGCAGGGCTTGACATAAATCATTCTTGGCCTGGATTCCTTCTTCAAAGGAGATCCTGAATCCTACTATGTGGTATCTGACACACACAGTTAATGTCTCATTTTCTATCCTGTCTTATTCCCTGTGACCTCCCCTCACTGTCATTTCACCTCTCTGCAGCTAACTGCCTCTTTGCTGTTCCTCTCATAAGTAGGGTTTGAGACCGCAGCTCAACAGCACACTCTGAGAGAAAACATGGTATTATGTGTCATGGAATATGATAGTTATTTTAAAATGAGCACAGCGAGGAGCTAAAAACTCAGGCCCCTAAAGTGAAAACTGTAAATGAACACTGATAAAGTATCTCTTGTAAAAATATAACAAAGGATAGTATTTTGTTTGGTTAAATTCATATGAACCCCATACAAAATAAATGGCTGTTTTTGTAAAGGTGATTCATCTTTTGTAACAATATTTCTAATGCATTACTTATGTGTGGTAAATTATTTTTCTCAGTGATTGGAAGTGGGAACAGAGAACTTCGGGGTGTCAGCTAGCAGCAACAGCTTCAACTCAGGGGACGGTAAGTTATTTGCTGTCTTTCTTTGGAGCTTTTACTCTTCTATTCAAGTGTGAACAACTTGTATACTTTGATGTTGGTATTTTTCCTGACAAGTCTTTAGTGTTTTTCAACCAAAACATGGCAGTTAGTAATAATGAGGTAATTCAGACAAACTCAAATCAGTCCTTATTTTGTTGAAGTAGCCGGGGTTGGGTATACAGACGGTTGGATGCATAAAGCATTTGTTTCCCATGTCACATTGTATCTCTTGTTAAGCTCCTGTTTTACTGTATATTATTTAATTTCAGTAACCAGTTGCATTAACATATTAATTGTAATTGTGGATCTTTTAACGGAAGTTGAGTGGCCCTGTACAGCATGTGTAATTGAAAGAAGTGAACCGAATTTTAAAGCAAGGACAAATATCTGTGGATTTTGACTGCAGTGTTAAGAGCAGTTTTGTTTTATTAGGTTATTCCCCAACCATGAACCTACTTAACCTTTATCTATTTCATAAAGCACAAAATACATTCACAACTAGATGCAAATAGAAGATGCCAAAAGGGCAGAAACACTTAAACAAATAGCTGGTTCCGATAGAGAGAGGGGGGGTATAAGGAAAACACAAGACACTCATCACCGAGGTCACAATATCAATCGATCCAGCAGAGCAATAGATCAACAAAAGATATGACATAAAAGGAACTTACCAAAGCTGAAGTAGATGGTCAACTTCATTCATTTTCTTTGTGTTTTACTGATTTTAATTGCTATAAGCTGCTCTCTCTCGTCTCCTGTTCACATACACTTTTCGCGGCACACGTACTTACAGCCAATCAGCTCTCTGAATTATGAGATGACGTTTGATGGGTATGGCAGCACAGTGTGTATGGTGATTATTTTGTTTGCCTCACAAATTGAATAGAAAAATACTCTGAGCATGCGCAGTGTAGTTTTTACAGTACACGTTCATTTGAACAGCAAAGAGAGGGGCTTGCCCCACATCGCTCAACACGGCTCAATAGGCACACTGTAGACACTAATTAGAAGAACGCAGACTAAAACAGCAATGTACAGACGAATCAGATGACTAAACATGATCTTAAAATACATTTTAGCATTTTTGTTGCATATTTTGGGAATTATCATTTGCATTACTTTCTGCTGACACTAGGTGAGTCGCCACTGCACATATGTCTTCCTCTGGTCCAGGTGTGAGAGGGCAGTGTGGATGGTGAGGCAGTGCCGATGGCGTCGTTTTAATATAGTTTTTCATTAACATGTATTAAGTTATCTTCGCTCGTTTGGGCTGCGTCCAGTAATGGTTGTGTTTATGCTGGAGCTTTTATCCAATTATATTTCAGTCAGAATGTGTTGCTGGGTCAAATAAATCTGCCCTTAAGCCTTCAGAATCAGCAGTGTGGGCCTTGTAGCTTAGAATAAATGGCAATGAAACATTTGCAATGACCAATCGGATTTCGAGTCACCGGGGCCATCCAGCCGGCGTACGATGATGTCGGCATTTTCCTGTCCTCTGATTGGATTGTCAGTGGATAAACAGTGTCTAAACTCTAGCGTGTGTAGCGACCGGTAGCGACCTGCTAGCAAACAGCATATGAAGTGTCATTAGCAACCTGCACAAGGTAGCATATTTGTGTTTAGATTTGAAAGCGTTTTTTTTCAACCCACAATGGCTGACAGCGGAGGAGAAATCGATTTGGTGAAGCTAGCAAGCCTGTCTTAGCAGGGAAAGGGTTTGTCTGCCAATTCAATTCACTAACTACAGCGGTGTTACGGTATCCGAGAGGACCCAAATGCAGGACACGGCAGAGTGTTGGAAAAGGTTTTATTTTAAATGGAGGAGCGTGGGGAATAATCCGTCTGGAATAGCGAATGGAGGAGCGTGGGGAATAATCCGTCTGGAATGGCGAATGGTGGTGGCTGGTGATGACTTTACGGCGTCCGGAGAGTGATCCTGAGGCACAAGAAGAAACACGTAAGAAGAACGTTCAGTGTAGAGGTAAGCTAATAATGCTAAGACGGCTAAGAAGGCTGAGAGTTTTACCACTGGGGTTAAACAACGACCTGGCGCTGACAAGTTGTGGAGCCTCCGCTGATATACCATTAGTAATGGCTGATGGGAATCAGGTGTATAGTAGGGGAGGGTGCACAGCTGATTGCAGCAGGTGGAGGTAGAGCCGGGAGCCAGGAGTGACAGCCACCAGCAGCGAGACATTAAAGCATTTCCACCATGGCGCGGAGCGCGGTTTAAGCGTGCCGTGTCGTGCCGGGCCCGTTTTTGGTTGCGTTTCCACTAGGCCTAGTTCCGGCGCGGGGCAACTTTTTCACAGTTTTTCTGGCCCGAAAAAATCGTGGTTCTATCGGGGCCAACAAGCGGGCCAACAAGCGGGCTGAATACTAAACTAGTGAGAGAATCGATGGCAAGGGGGCTACAACTACACTATGGTGACCAAACCATACTAGGGTGGTCCAGGGGGAGCTATGAATCTTCCTAAACTGTGCAACAGTACAGTAGGCCCACACAAACTGCAGAACACTACTGTAGCGTCCCCTTGGATACGAGTCCAAACAACTCACAGACACACAAGCCAAGGCGCTGACAGGGCGCCCTTTGAGCATCAGATCTGACGACGCTGATTGGCTGAAATTATGTTTCGGCGGCATAGTTTACAGATAGCAACAGTCAGCTTGTTGGCTGTTGCTGCTCTGGCTAAGGGCTCCTTTCTTACCGCCCGGATGAGAGAGGGTAATGATAGACGCTGCGGCCAGGCAGGAAACATGTGACTTATCAGTAACTTTAGACATCGTAAAACAATTTTAAACAAGATTTTATTGTAGATTATACATTTGACTGATACCAACTATATAATATTTACCTTGTTCATTACAAATTAAAATTAAAATTAAATATATATTTTAAAATATTTATTTGTATTTTCTTTTTTGTAAGAGGGGGGGCGGCGCCCCTAGCGCCCCTATGGGCCGGCCGCCACTGCCCAGACAGTCTGTGGTTTGTTCTTGTTTAACTTTTGTCTAGTTTCTGAACAGATATGAGGAGCTGTGAGCTCTCAGGGTAACGACTGATGTTGTTTTTCTGAAGATGACGTCACGGCTCCGCCTACACTGCGTTACTATAGATACTACCCCAGTTCCTAAACTGTAATGGAAGCGCAGCGTTAAAGTGAGCCGGGCCTAACAAGGCCTAACAAACCCGTACTAAGTCGAGCAAGGCCTGTGGTGGAAATGCGCCATTACAAGCGTTGCTTTTGAAAACTTTTGGGGAAACCCAAGTGGTTCTACTGCATAAGGAACCATCATGCAAAGGGAAACGGAGCTCCACAATGGTTTTTGCCAGAAATATGACTGGACAGACTGGACTCTTAATGGCGCTTTCACACTGCAGGCTTGGTTTGGTTTGGTTTGGCTTGGCTTGTTTTGGTTAGGCCTTATTAGGCCTGGCTCACTTTAATGCTGCGCTCACATTACAGTTTAGGAGCTGGGGCAGTTACTATAGTAACGCAGTGTAGGCGGAGCCGTGACGTCATCTTCAATGAGCACCCCAGAAAAACAACATCAGCTGTTAGCTGTTAGCTGTTAGCCCTCAGAGCTCACAGCTCCTCATATCTGTTAAGAAACTAGACAAAAGTTATAAACAAGTACAAACCACAGACTGTCTGTGTCATGGTGAATACAGTCGCTGGTTTATTTATGTCTGTATAGGCCGTTGTTGTGAGTGTGTACGGTCGGAGCATATATTGCGTTAGCTTAGCCGATCTCCCGATTTTCTCCGAAAAACTTCCGGAGAAAAACCCACAGTTTAAAGGGGAAAATGGGAGAACACCTCAGGGAGAGCAACAGAGGAGGGATCCCTCTCCCAGGACGGACAGACGTGCAATAGATGCCGTGTGTAAATCGAAGAGATAATACATTTTACAGCGTAGGTAGACCGAATGTTTGGAAATGCATGTGTCTGTAATAAGAAGATGCATCACGCATTTTAAAAGGTTCTTCGCCTGCCGTCTGTCTGCAGACTTGTCAAAGCATTAATTCATGATTTGTACTAACCGGTATCAGTATGTTGTTACTTCGGCATCATTTTGAAACGTGTATTACAATTAAATCACGGTCAAATATGTTTAGCATATTCCGCCTGGTTGTTGGCCCCGCTTGTTGGCCTCGATAGAACCACAACTTTGTCGGGCCAGAAAAAAGTAGAAAAAGTACCCCCAGGGCGGAACTAGGCCTAGTGTGAACGCAACCAAAAACAGGCCCCACACGGTTCGGCACGCTTAAAGCGAGCTCCGCGCTGCAGTGTGAATGCGCCATTAGTGTTAGCCTGTGTAACCAGTCTGATATGTGTAAAAACTGGACCAGTATTCCAGGTTCTTAAAGGATGGGTAATAAATGAAGTGGAACACCAGAACACCGGAGTGACAAGCCTACTGAGATTTCATGAAGAAAATATATATATATATATATTGGCACAGGAATAAACAACAGTCTGCCGGCAGTAAATATTTTAAATTGTTTTTAAAGCGCTTTACACTCAAACCCCAAAAAAAAAAAATAGTTCTTTGTTCGGTTCCTCTAAAGTCTTCTCAAAATCCTACCACTGGTAGCGGAAAGATGAGTAGTTCAGGTTATCAATGGTAGCTCGCCATCCCGGAATCCAGAATATTCTGATCATAAAAACCCAGCCTGTGTAACACAACACAGCTTAAAATATTGCAAATGCATCTAAAACTTTAAATGGTTGAACCATAATATGGAAACTGTTGCATTGTAAATAAAAGATTCATTCTAAATGCACTACTATTAAACATTAATGCTCAAAGCATTTCAGTAAACAAAATAACTGAAAACTCAGATAATCAGAGTAATTGAACACTTCTTGAGGAAAGAAAAGAGGATAGATTTTTTGTACAAATAATCACTTTTGCTGAGTATAGGCTATAATGAATGGCTTTTATTTAAATGTTTGGATATTTATTTTCCATTTGATCATTTTACGAAGTAAATATTGATGCTTCTGCTAGAGATTATGTATGTGGCTGCAACGAAAGGAGACTTGTTGATTTGTATTATTTGGGTTTCTTGCTTTATTAATTGATTTTCGCTACATCAGATACCTGTCTCTGATGAAGCGCCCTGCTATTCTGCGTTTCTGTACAATATTAATGGTTTCTATAGCCGTGACGTCATAATGATGGTATTAAGAGGTGCATTAATTCAGGTAGGAAACTCCTGAAGGCCAAGTTGAATTGCCTGGCCCGTTACTGACAAACACATATTACTCTTGCTCTGTAGTGCTTTTTCCAAAACTTAAAGATGAAAGAAAATTGTTGAAGACAAGATAATCACTGCTAATTGTTGAACCACTGCTACCCAGTTCTTTGTGCGAGGAAGTTAACTTACCCTGTTGTTTCCTCTCCAGCTCTCACTGAGTCTTCCTATTGGTGAAGTACTCTCTGTGTTGTCGTGATCACTCCCGTGGCCCCCAGCATCCACTGTCATCATGGGAGAGGTAGTCCAAATGCACTTCACCACAGTGGACTACGTAATCTTTGCCCTACTTTTAGTAGCCTCAACTGGCATCGGACTCTTCCATGCTTTCTCCGGTGGACGCCAACGCACAACACAGGTAGACTTCAAACATACTTCCCTTACTTTGATTCTTAACCAAATAAGACGACAGGGTCAATTTTAAGCTTTTAGGGGCACACTATGTTTTTGTATTTGATAGTCTTGACACTAATATTCTGTCTGTTCCTAGGAGTTCCTGATGGCTGATCGCTCCATGAGCTGCCTGCCTGTGTCTTTGTCCCTGTTGGCCACTTTCCAGTCGGCTGTGGCCATCCTTGGTGCTCCATCTGAGGTGTACACCTTTGGGACTCAGTACTGGTTCCTGGGTTGCTCCTACTTCTTAGGCCTGCTCATCCCGGCTCATGTTTTCATACCAGTTTTCTATAGACTTCGTCTGTCCAGCGCTTATGAGGTACACACAACATGCACATTTTTCGGAATGATTGTCTGCAGTTTTTCAGTTTTCAAGATATCAGAGCTTAAAATGTGTATCAGTCCTCTTATCTCTGCTTGTCATTGAAGTTCAACAGAAAAACGCATGTTCTTGTCTCAAGACTGAACATCTTTAAAAGGTTAGGGTTATCTCCTTCCGGTCTTGGCTGTTTCTCTCATGAACCTCAAGTACACAAATGAGAATTGACCTGATAACAGTACTGCACTGATGTCCTGTGAACAAAAAGTTTAAATCTGAGATAAAATCTGGTTTGGAAAAATCTGGCTTTGAAAAATCTGGCTTTGATATTAAGGCTCTATATTTGCAGCTCTGGGGCCTCATGTATAACGCCGTGCGTAGGATTGACGTGGGAAGGTTGCTTACGTAGTAGAAATCCGAAAAATAGGTCCATAAATGTTCCGCCACTTCCCGATTCACCAAACATTGCGTACCGGCGAGGAAAGTGCGTATGGCACTTCCTACGCCTGTTTCCATTTATAAATCACAACCGACTCGAAATGCGGTGCAGCTTTTGCGGGCTTCACGTAACGCCCATATGTGCCTATAAATAGTCAAAGAAACGCCCATTCATTCATTCATTTTGACTGACTGCATGAAGAAGATAGCAGGAAATGACGACAGAACAGCTAAAAAAGACATCTCACACCGTGTCAGATTTTGGTTATTTTGGGGAGGTCGAGATAAATCCTATTGTTTGGTGGATGCAGTTTGAACCAGAGTAGCAGCATGGAGGTCGGATCGTCACCAAAATAAATAAATAAGTGGTCCGAAAAAGGTTAATGACAAAAAAAATACACATAGCATAACCTTCCTCAGTGTACCGGGGACAGGAGACCCGCCCCCCTTGATGAGAAACTCTAAGAAATGATCGGGGAATCCCTCCGGAGTGGAGTCATGACGACTGGATCTGAATTATGTTTTTGTATTTGGGGGTTTGTGTCCCAGCTGTCGATCAGCTGTGCGCAGCGTCTCCACTGCAGCCTGTGCATCTCACCCCCCTCCCTCCGCAGCAACTCTATATCCACCAATAAGGAAATACAATGTGTTGTGTTATATTAGCTGTACAATTGACCACATATGGTGTTCTTAGTTTCCATACCTCCTGTGTTTTACGAGCGACTTATCAAGTCTTGGCAAACGGCATAAAACACGATTAAACATGTATTAAACATATAACCATGCTCGTACCTACAACCAGTAGAAATGCAACACGGCGTCAGTTTAGACGTAATTCTGTCCTCCTGCTTACCGCATCATTTATGAGAAAACATTTTATAACATTAACACAATATTCGAGGTGGTTTTAAATAACATATCCGTATTTATTTATTTCTCCAAGTTATGTTTTTGTGTGCATTGAGGAGTCTCAAACAGGCGTTTGTTAGATCATTTTAAGATTGGCTTTAATCAATTTGTGAAAATGAATTCTTCCTATATGATAAATGAGACGTAACATTTTATTTATGGTATTATTTCCACATATTTCTCTCCATTCTTTCTTCTGCCAACGGTGTCGCAGTTTCTCGTCTCTCACGTTTTTGTGCTTAGTGCGTACGCATGGGTTAGAGTTTGCGTGGAGGACAGCACGGTTTCCCGTCAAGTTAGTATTTTATAAATCGCAAACATTGCGTAGAAACTGGCGTACGCCATTTTTTTTGCGTATATCGCTTTATAAATGAGGCCCCTGATCCTGACAAACATCCACAATCCGAACATATGTCACAAAATGACTCTGAATTCATATTTGAATTAGCCGTTTGTTTATGTTTTTTCCCTTTTGACATTGTCTCCCCTCGACAGTATCTGGAGCTGCGCTTTAACAAGACGGTTCGCATATGTGGGACTGTGACCTTCATCTTTCAGATGGTATCCTTGTTTGGCTCATACTTCCTTTGTAAATTCGTTTTCTGGGGTTTTATGCTAACCCCTTGCAGGAACAAGGGAACTTATTGATGCTACTTCTGATAAAATGACCACCACCTTGGGCGTTATGTCAGCTAAATGGAAGTTTTAGTAAAGACAATAATTATTTGACGCAGAAAACATAATTGTATTCCAAGTTCCCATTTAATAAAGCAAGCAGACCACTAAATTAAGCCGTTGAGACAGTAAAACATTGATTAAGAAAGGCAAGAACAGCAATACAAAATGCCACTTTGAGAATTGTACAGATATAACAGTGCATTCATTGGCTTATTATATTGCAGCCTAGCTGAAACCTTAGCCCAAATGGACCCTCAAATGTGTTATGTGATTTGTATTCAGTAATTTCAGGAGCTCATGACATTTCATTAATAGTGTGAATTATTATTATCAATGCCAATCAACACAATTATTAATTGCCCAAAATAAATACAGAAATGTGTAGAAACAATTTTTGATGGTGAATCGCTTAAAGGTAGGGTATGTAAGTTTGAGAAAGCGGTTCGAGATTGCTAGAATTTGAAAATACACGACCGGAGAAAATCTGCCACAAAAGCGCACATGACCAATGAGTGCACGAGATAAGTTTGTGCACAGATGGAAGGCTGAAATGATTGGTCGTACTTTTTACAGTACTACGGCTTCCACAGATGACATTTTTTCATGGATTTTTTTGTCAAAGCACTTAAGATATTCATTGCTATCGGGATGTTAAGAGCATTCCATGGAATATAACAAAAAGTGTATCTCGAGCCGCTTTCTCAAACTTACATACCCTACCTTTAAAGGCTATTTTTCCTTGTTTACTAGCAAATGAAGCGTAGTTGTTGGCAATGAACATTCTGAGTCTCAGGCTCCCCAACAATGCAACATGCCATATTCCAAAAATTGATTAAGATCGCTCTTTATCTTAATCTATTTCCTCAGTGTCAGAACTTTTAAAATGTTGACAGGTATAATCTGATATGTGAATCATGACCTCATGAGTTCAGCGTTTTTTTGTGACTTTCCCTGTTCTGTAATGTTTATATTTTCTTCTTCTGCAGGTCATTTATATGGGGGTTGTACTGTATGCCCCGGCATTGGCACTCAATGCAGGTAGGACTAGCATTTTCTTTAAATATTTGACCACAACATTATCAAATCATTTTTACATCAATAGGTGCCAACGGTTACTGATGGATGGTATTGAATGCAGTAAGAGTTTTAGTTCAGTAACGTGTGTGCCGGTTTTGGTAATACTCTGTCTGATCACTTGCAGTGACAGGCATTGACCTATGGGGGGCAGTACTGGCCATGGGCTTGGTGTGCACTCTTTATACTGCTCTGGTGAGTACCTTAATCTTACCTCATCCCAGTGATAATTTCATCAGTGATTATTGAGACAAAATATTGGTCGAAAACAAAGAAAAACTCAATTTATTTAAACAAGAACATATATATCTTGTGTACATCTAATAATCCAATCCAATCCAATAATGTAGAGGAGGAAGGAGGTTCTTGTCAATAACTTATTTTTGCTTTAATTACTTTATTATTTTTCTTTTATTGTCTCCGGTTATTTTAACATAGATATCATTCATTCCAATCAACGCACACTTTAGCAGATTATTCCTAATGATGATCATTTTGATATATTAAGTGGATCCACTGCTTCTTTGTCCCAGGGCGGTCTGAAGGCAGTAATCTGGACCGATGTGTTCCAGACAGTGGTCATGTTTGCAGGCCAGCTTGCGGTCATCGTTGTGGGGGCCAATCAGGCGGGGGGCATAGCAGAGGTGTGGAAGAAAGCGACCAATGGCAGTCGCATTGCTGGTCTGGAGTGAGTAGTCTGTGTCCTCCTTCCTTTTACATGTCACAGTGTATTAAAGTTCCCCATATTATGCAAAATGCACTTTTTGATGTCTTTTATACATAAATATTTGTCCCCGGTGTGTAAGGAGACTCACAATGTGTCAGCAAATACAACCCTCTCTTTCCTCCTTACACACATCTCTAAAAACAGGGACAACGGAGCTGTAGATTTGCTGCGGTCATGACGACGTTACTAAAATGTGGGCTGGCTTTACACCTACGGCCCTATCAGAAACATCGCTGTAACAGAAACAATGTGTGACGTTTTGGAAGTAATATGGTCTGTGTTTACATTAGCAAGCATCGCTAACACCCAGAGCTAACCTGTACTGGAGAGAGTATGTGTAAAAAAGCAGGATACAAAATGGAACTCACCTCAAGAGAAAAAGCATTTGAGCTTCAAATTGTTTCAGAAATAATCCTTGATGCTGTTTGAGACCTATAATATATGCCTACAAATAGTATAATAGGAGAGCTTTAAACCTAAAGCAAGCTTTATTTTTACTAAAACTGATCAGAAAAAACGCAAACGTTTATTTTTTTTAAAACATGAGGACCAGGGGGTATGTCACGAAGCAGGATTTTCGCTTAGCCGGCTAAATTCAGGGAAAACTCCGGCTTTCTGGTTCTATAAAGCTGGTTCTCTTTTTAGCAGGCTAGATTTCCATGGTAACTTATGCTTAGCGGCTAACCTGGTCGGGACCAGGTTAGGTTGCAGGCTAAGAGCTCAACTCAGTGAAAGCACTGCCTGCTGACCAATGAGAGCTCTGTGTGCGGAGCGGGGTGCAGAGTTTAAAGCGATCAAGTCACATTACAGGAGAAAGGAAATACAGAAAAACTGCCGTTGCAGGAAAGCCGGCCGGCAAAAATCACCGACTGTGTGAACGTGAACATTAATAGAATATCACCTCCCATCTTCAGAGCAATCTGACTATTATAACATTAGCGTTAAGAAAGCTTACTTAAATATCTGCCACAACATAAGTAACTGGATCAAAGTTACGGTCTATATGCTGTAAAATGTATTATCTCTTCGATTTACACACGGAATATATTGCACGTCAATCAGCTGAGCCGTATCTGGCCGTGCAACACTCACAGTGCCACATACTGTATGCAGAAGTATTATTTTAAGCAACACATTAAGTTGACGAAACACTCGAGTCAAATGTAATTAAAGTCAGATCGTGTCTTAGACGGGGCAGTGATATCATACACCTGTTAATGTACGCATTCAAACACTTTTTCTTTTACCAGCTGTATTCACCTTGCAGGTGCAACTATGTGGATGTTTAAAGTTTAACGTCTTCATATTTGTCTAATTATATAGTTGACTTTTGATTCAGGAAGTATGACGCGCTGCGCTGTCAGTACGCTTCTCCATGTTTGTGATTGGTCGAATGCTCCAAATACCACCCCTTTCATGTGAACGCGCACCTAACTAGATAGGGCACGGCTGGCTTGAGCGATCCACTTGATAACCCGTGTCGTAGTACCGTTTAGCGAGAGGGCGTATGTTTTGGATTAGGCCAACCGGCTAACTCAAACATATCCAGGTTAGGTTGAACCAGCTTCGTGACATACCCCCCCAGGCATGGTAAAAAAATATTAAAAGGAAAACAAAACAAGAAAATAAAACAGAATAACTTGTTTAAAATTTGTAGCTGACTAGGAAAAATTACAGATTTTTGGACAACGCCACGGCAACCATAGTCACAGAACTAATCACACTGACAAGCCACAGCTGGAGAGGACAGGCTAAAACACGAGGGCAGCAGGTTATAACAAACAGGTGGATAGGATCAGGGCGGGCAGACAACCAGTCAAGTGGGAAAAAACTCAGGAAGTAAGGTAAAACACAAGAAAAAAATACATTTCAAAACAAAACAGGAAACGTGAAACACAAAAACCAAGATTAGGACAAAAATACTCGTTTTTTTTATTAATAAGGAGATCCTACTCACAAAAACAGAACAATTTTAAGATGTACAATAATGGTTTATTTAATCATAATTCTCATCACAGTGCATTGTTTAAAGGTCACCTATTATGCAAAATCTACTTTTGCATGTCTTTTATACATAAACATGTGTCCCATCTGTGTAAAGAGATTCTGAAAGTTTTAGGAAAAACCATTCACTCTCTTTTTGTTCTGATCCATTTATATAAAAACCTGTCTGAAAATGTCAGATTTTGGCCACTTTATGATGTCATAACGATTTTTTGGCTTGTGTAACCATTAGCCAATAACCAACCAAGGTAACACCTGTCCTTGGGGTAAACCCGCGGAGAGAAAGTTTTTGAGCGCCATACGGTTTCAGAAATAATCCTTGATGTGGTTTTGAACATGATATGGAGTTTAATCACGGCAGCGTTTAGCTGAGTATCTGGGTAGAATTCTCCTGGATGAGCTCTCGTCTCGTCTCGTTTATTATTTTTTTTAAAGCTACGAATCAGTACTTCTCTAACAGGGCTGAAATAGAGGGGTATGAGCAGAGTTGGGCGTTACTTTTATAAATGCAGTAATCACAGTACAGTTACTAACATTGCCCGACACGTGTTACTTCGTTACTTTTATAAATTCAGTCACACTACAGTTAGCCTACTAACATAAAGAATTACTAGATTCTCCCTTTGACAGACAAGGGGGGTTTCCGCCGCAGGTTTACATTTATGTAACATTTGCGCGACTTGCGCGTCCACATGCAGTGCATAAACATGGCTGAGTCATCATCAACAGCGTAACTTTCGAGGGGTGGAGGTATGCCCATTATTTTGAGTTCGTCTGAAGAAAGGACAGGAATGTGATGGTGAGGTGCAAACTGTGTCCAGGCCAGAAGCTTTTATCCACTGCTGCAAACACAACGTCAAACCTCAACAAGCACCTGCAAAGACAACATGCTAACCATGAAGCTAATAGCGAAGGACCCCCGAACCCAGAGTGAGGATGTTGAGTGTGTGCCGACTCCGAAGCAGCAAAAACTAGAATTTGGACCGGTAACCAAAGCAGAGATGGACAGGCTTGTAGCATCCTTTATAGTAGAGGAAATGTTGCAATTTGCACAATGGTGAAATCTTGAAATGCTCTCTCACTTAGCTTATGGTAGCCTATTTTTATTAAAGAGCATAAAAAGAAAGATGTGTGCAAATGTAGGCCTAAGTTTTAAGTTTTGGCTATAGGCTGTTGCTGAGTAACGCAAAAGTAATGTAAAGAAACGAGTAAAGTAACAAGTTACTTCATGTAGAGAGTAACGAAGTAAAGTAATATAATAATAATAATACATTTTATTTTAGGCGCCTTTCATGACACCCAAGGACACCGTACAATTTGTTAAAAAAGAAAACGCTAATAGGCAACAGAACATGATAAAAACACAAACAGGAAATCATGGAGGAGACAATCAAGTGGACACAAATGAAACATATAATGGGGAGCACTACAGTGAGTAGGCAGATTTGAACAGGTGGGTTTTTAATTTGGATTTGAATATGGTGATTGTGTCTGACTGTCGGATGTGCGGGGGGAGAGAGTTCCAGAGTCTGGGAGCAGTGCAGCTAAAGGCCCAAGCACCCATGGTGACGAGGCGTGGGGTGGGGACGGTTAGCAGACCAGCAGAGGAGGAGGAGCGGAGGGAGTGAGAGGGGGTGTACTCCTGAAGAAGGTCAGCCAGATAGGGGGGAGGGGGGAGGGGGGGGGGCAGGTTATGTAGGGCTTTGTAAGTGAGCAGTAGGTTTTTGAAGTTGATACGGGATTGAACAGGGAGCCAGTGGAGTTGGATGAGGATGGGGGTGATGTGTTCTGAGGCCTTGGTGCCGGTGATGATCCGGGCTGATGGAGTTCTGTATGATTTGTAATTTATTGATGAGCTTGGTGGGTATGCCTGAGAGGATGGCGTTACAGTAGTCGATGCGGGACATGACAAATGCATTGACCAGGACTTCAGTGTCTGATTGAGAAAGGGATGGGCGGAGTCTGGAGATGTTGCATATGTGGAAGAAGGCAGTCCGGGTGATGTTATTTATGTGAGGTGAAAATGAGAGGGAGCTGTCCAGGATGACACCAAGGCTCTTAACTTGGCAAGAGAAGGGGATGGGGTAGCCATCAATGATGAGGTTGGAGGCAGGGGAGGATGAGGTTTTGGAGAGGGTGGTTTTGGTGCCAACCAGCAGGGCTTCGGTTTTGGAGAGGGTGGTTTTGGTGCCAACCAGCAGGGCTTCGGTTTTGCTGCCGTTGAGTTTTAGGAAGTTCCTGCTCATCCAGCTCCTGATGTCCTGGAGGCAGTTGGCGAGAGAGGTTGGGGGGAGGGCAGTGTTGGGTTTGCAGGATATGTAGACCTGGGTATCATCGGCATAACAGTGGAAATGGACATTATGATGACGGAGGATAGTGCCAAGGGGGAGTAGGTAGATAATAAACGGGAGTGGACCCAATACTGACCCCTGAGGAACACCATGTGAGACAGTGGAGCAGCTTGACCGGTGGGTGCTGAGACGGACATATTGTTTTCTGTCTGTGAGGTAGGATGAAAACCATGAGAGTGCAGTACCAGTGATCCCAATGTCTGCCAGACGTTTGATAAGCAGTGGGTGCGAGATGGTGTCAAAGGCAGCTGTGAGGTCAAGGAGGATTAGGATGGTGAGCAGTCCAGAGTCAGCTCCACGGAGGAGGTCGTTGGTGATTTTTACTGGCGCTGTTTCGGTGCTGTGCTTTGAGCGGAAACCCGATTGGAAGGGTTCATGAAGGTTGTTTTTGTCCAGGTGTTGTTGAAGTTGGCCAGCAACCACTCTTTCAAGAGTTTTTGAGATGAAGGAGAGGTTAGAGATGGGCCTGTAGTTATTCAGGTCATCTCGGTCAGCTCCAGGTTAGTAGAGGGCATACAGGCTTTAATGAGGGTAGTGGGGATATATATATATATATATATATATATATATATATATATATATATATACTTTTTTTTAAAGTAATAAGTAATATGTAATATATTCCTTTTTTTGAGTAACGACCCCATCTCTGGGTATGAGGCATGGCTAGAATGGGTGATCTGTTTGGTATTTTGAGCAAAACACTTCAGAGACATGTTTTTTTATATATCTGAAACTAGGGATGCTCCGATCGATTGGCCGCCGATCGATATCGGCCGATATTCGCTCTCTGCCGATTGTTCGGTGCTCTCTATAAATGCCAATCGGGAGAGCCGATCACATGACGTAAAATACATGACACTTTTCTCTGTGCGCGGCAAAACAAGATCGCCAAAATGGCTTCACCAGTCTGGCAGTATTTTAAGGTGTCCGAAAAACAGTAAAATAGCGGTATGCAACGTGTGTGAAGCAGAAATCCTGCAGCTACGCCCGCTGTGACAGACCGGTGAGCGGAGCAAAACACACACACAGGCCCATTCCCAAACCGCCCCCTACACCCTACCCCTCCGTTTGCGCGTTCACCCGGAGGGTCCGCCATATTAAGGGCTGTTCCAAACCAACGAGTGTGGAGCGGCGTGGAGGGGGAGTGGGCTATCAAGCCCTCAAACAGCGAGTCTGCATCGGTGCTGACTTGAGACCGGTCTCTACCTGACCGGAGTCAACGCTGTGTGTGTCCGTCAGGAAACACGCTGTTTACAAGTAGTTCCA